>BQNB010024836.1:0-60282 GCA_026074375.1 Tanacetum coccineum
TTTAACGCTGGTTTTTTACTCAATATCGGCTTTCGATCACCCAATCAGTTCTTTTACTCAATATCGGCTTTCGATCACCCAATCAGTTCGCAGTTCAACCGGGTTTTTTTACTCAATATCGGCTTTCAATCGCCCAATCATTCGCAGTTCAACCGGGTTAACCCCGCTTATAATACATTGGTAGAAATATAAGATGGATACTTGATAAGATATGCCAATTTATGAAGAAGGTACCCTTAGGATATACCATGGTTTTTAAGATCGGGATCTTACCCAAGATCGTTTTCGTCTTTGCAAGATCGAGATCGTAAAGTCAGATCGGAATAGTAAGATCCTACTATAATGTCATTATCTTAATAGTCTTTGTAATATTATACAAATCTACAATTATTATGTATCAAATACACAAAATGTTTCATAGAAATATTGTCCTAACTAATGGTTATGAAATGTTTAAGAAGATTAATATGTTGTTTTTTAAATTCTACGAAACACAACCCCTAAATTTATAGTTTTTTAGTTTGTGGTTTGAGAAAGGTAAGATCGGATCGGAGTAGATCTTAAGATCCTATCTTAAGATCCTATGGTCAAGATCGAGATCCTAAGCATGTAAAGATCCTACGTAGGATCTGAATCGTTTTTGCTTTGCAGTATCGTAAAATCGTAAAATCCTAAGATCATGATCGGGATCTTAACAACCATGGGATATACTACTACCCAATTGAATGGTAAACAATTTATATAGAACCATTTGACAAATAAACACACACGAGAATCAACTTTTTTAAAATCCACAGAATGATCTGTTTATACTAGCTATCATGTGTTTAGAATAACATGATAAAGTAAAGCAGCTATTTTTGAAATAGCGTAAAGAGAAAGATGAAATTAATGATACTTTTTTTTACCTTTGGAGTGTGAATATAAGTTGATTGTCAAGTTTATTTTAGCAAATGAAAAGGGTAAATTCGTCAGCAAATTACAAAGTTCATAAAACCAATGAAAAGCCATATGGTCCAAATATTTGTACTTTAATCATTAGAAAATCCACAAAAAGCATACAAATTTGATTAACAAAAAAAACAAACAAACTGTCACTTTCCCATTATGCCCTTTTTTACCCCTCACTCTATAACTAAAATCTTAATAATACTTGCTATTATAAGTAACATAAACTTAAATAAATAAACTAATACTAATTAATTAAGTGATTAGTTAACTCTAGAATTTTAATGTAATCTCACTCCCATTAGTTTCACCACATTGTTCCCTTAACACCAATGCCTTTGTTTCGCCACCGCTCTCCGCCTTCCAACTACCGCCACTCTCGGACTTCCCGTCCTCGATGCTCTCAGACCGGTTGCCGCCCGTCGTGGTGGTGCCGCCTCTCCCGTTGGACTCTGGCAAGCTTTGGGTGGTGGTTTGGGAAGTGGGCTTGTACATTTGACTATGGTGGTGGAGTTGGTGGTGGTGGTGGTTGGCGGTGGCGGCGTTGTGGTGGTGGTGTAGTTGTTGTGGCGGGCCCAATGCAGGGCCCGCGTAGAATTCTTGTGGTGTACAATAATGTGGGTTGGTATGGGTGGCATTAGGGTGTGTGGTGTAAAGAGTCTGTGCCCCGGCTGCCGTGGCGTACTCCGGTGGGACCCATATACCGCCGAGAACCACCAGCTGTGGTGTTTGGTTGCCAGCAGATTGTGGGCTAGGGCTTGGTCTTCTTGTATGAAGCCTATATTTCTGAAAATGATGGAAAAAAACAATAAATTAATTCCAAGTTCTTTTTAAAGACAAATCATCAAAAACACACAAAAGGAAGTTTCTGTTTTTTTGTACAACATAGAATCAATGTCTGTTTTGTACAACAGCATGAGGGAATATAAAGGTACATACACTTATGTTATGCATATTTCAATATTTGTTTGTGACAGACAAAGATAAGTTACAATAAAAACATTTAATTTGCTTAAAATTAATATCATTTGCCTTAAAAGTCCTCAAATTTTAATTAATATTATTCATATGGTTTCTCATATATGTAAGTCATGAACAATTATTTTTAGTCTCAATGGTAAAAATAAAATGATATGCTACTTATATTTTTTTCACACAAATAGAGAGAGAAAGATATATACCTGTAAATGACTTTTGACCTCATCATTAGTCAAACCATCAACTTTCATGAGTTCTCTGATTTGTTTAGGAGTAGCAACTGCCATAAATATTCCAACAAAATCAGTTCATATGATTTATCAATCATGGTACAATTATGAAGTATATCATTTTGCAACTATTTAAAAGAATAAGCTAGTTTATAGTTTAATTATATACCTAGTATATGTAAATAAAATTACCTTGAGAACCACCTAGCATTTGAAGAGCATTGACAAATCTCCTGTGGAGGTCTGGTGACCAGCATCGACGAGTCTTCCTATGAGTTTGTGAGTTCGTGGCAGATCCGGTGATGGTTGTCGTGGTCGTGACTTGATTTTCGGTTGTATCATTACCACCTTTGTGCATAGAATTATTTTCCCTTAGAGAGTTCTTGGTTTCTTCATGATCAATATCTTTGTCCCCCGAAGAAAGTGCTAATTCGGGCAATACTAATGTTGGATTCGGGGATGAAGTGTTTCTCTCCTTCGTAAAAGGAAGAAAACCACCCCCGTTTCTTTGCTTAGCATTGAAATGGATATCGGTTTCGTTTGTTGGATTTTGTGTTGTTTTTGGGTGATTAGTGTTATCGGTGTTGGTGGTGGTGATGGTACTACTTGCTTGGCTCCATAGTTGAGCCGAGGTCATCCAATTTGCTTTGTTATCGATGTTTGAAAGCGAGGCACTTTCGGGTCCTTCAGAGTTTGAATTCTTCATTGGTATGAATTCTTCGAGTACTGGCGGACCTTGATTTGCACGGTATGTTTGTAATTGTTGCCTTGATGTTTCCATGGCTAGCAAAAAAAAAAAAAAAAGGTTAAAAACTTAGATCTCTAAGTAATAACTAACTTAATATCAAATATATCTTCATAAAAGTGAATCATAATTTATATATAAAATTAGGTTTTTGAATTTGAAAGAAGGATAAACTAATCTTGATTCATGTGTTACTTTAGAATGATCTTATAATATGAAAATAGCAAGAACTAAAGTTGCAACATGCACATTTAAAGCAAGAGACCAAAAGATTAAATAATCATATATTATTAGCTTTAAGGTTATGAATTTTTTCATCACAATCTAAAGTTCTTGAAATTCTTCTAATCTTCTTTATGGGTATTCATGTCACTGAATTACATATGATGATTGAAAGAAGAACAACAAAAATTCAACTTATCAATAATATATTACAAATAAAGTCCAAAGCACATACATTAAAAACACGTTTATTACGCATGCAACTTTATTTACGTTTAGAAGCATCAAAACCATAATCAAAAGTGAGATGAAGATAAAAATGATACCATTGGTGAGAAGTTGCATGCAAAGAGGAAGTTCGCGCTTGAAAGCGTCGATTTTGAGTCTTTCTTCTTCAAGACGAGATAGGAACTCCTCAAGCTTTTGTGTTTGATCATGTCCATTAGTTAGTTGTTGTTCACCGATTGTTTTCAAGAGCATGGAGTAGCTATGAGGTTTGCATTCGAGACTTAACTCCGAAGCCGGTGCCATCATTTTATGGATAAAAAATGAATATTTATGTATGATCAAGAACAATACTAAGAGAAAACCTAAACTAAAGAGATGAATTGAATAGGGTATGTGTATATGCTTGGAACAAAGATCAACAAGATAAGAAAGATGGTTATGCCTTAAGATTTTTTGTCTTTCTTTTTCTAGGGTTTGAAACACTCAAGTAGAGAGAGAATGAGAGAGCTAGAGAGAGGTGCTAAGTTGTTTGTGAACACAAGGAGGATCAAGAGGGGGATCATCTTATTTTAAGGGCTAGGGAGAATAAAGGTGGAATATGTATGGCTAGAGAGAAATAAAAATTAAAAGAAGAGAGAGATGGTAACTTCTTGCAAAGAACAAAGGCAAAAACATGAAAGCTTTATGTGTGATGAGAGAAGAGAAGGGCAGAGAAGGAATCAAGGGTTGTTTGTAGGGTCTTACAATATCAGAAGAGTCATGCATCTCACACCAAGTTCTTTTATAACAGGTTCTAGACCTATACATTAGAAACCAAAGAATATATGATTTTTGGATCAACTTGAATCTAGTAATTAACAAGTTAATAAGCTAATAACATTAGTAACATTTAAGCACAAAACATCAATGTTTTCATCCTTGGTTAAATAGATTAAGGGGAGCAACCTTTTGCATTATAGAGTTATATACCTTACCCATTAGAATAATTCATTAGGGTTGCCAAAGATCTTTGTTATCTTAGAGTACTAAAATGATACAGATTTCTAGATTTCTCCTAAAGATTAAGAGAGAGATAAAGTAAGGTTTTATAAGAAGAAAGGTTTTTAGATTGAAATGAGAATAGTGATGGTGTGTGTGATTGTAAAAAAAAGAAGATCAAACTATGTTAAAGATGATTCTTCTTCCTTTAACTTTTTATATGCATGTTTTTACATTCCTCATATCTATGCAACCAACAACATGCATTTCTATCCTTCTTGTAAAGTTCACCTATTTCCTTAATAACCTTTCTAACACTCTTTCTTTACCAAAAGAAATTAAACAAAAAAATCAACATTTATTTATTGCAATATTAAGGTCATTATATGCAAACGTATAATTCTATGTAATACAATTTAAAAGCATAATACTTTAAAACAGTTAACTACGAAAAAAAATTATGCCTGTGAATATTTATAAGAAAAATGATTTGCATGCGTAAAATATGGAATCGATTTATAACCAACAAATGTGACAAACAGTTTGTTACATGTCAGAAAAAAAGAGCATGGGATTCTATAAAATTTATACCTTTAAGACTATTTTTCATAACTCGTTTATGGCTTATTTGATTTTTGACTTATGATGTTTCATAAGCTCACTTTTTGTGGATTATTTTGAAACTTTTTGACTTATATAAACTTATTATGATTTAACAAACTTATATAAGCCGCAAAGTTTCAAAATAAGCCAAAAAAGTGAGCTTATGAAACACAAGCCCAAAACCAAATAAGCCATAAGCCCGCTATATAAGCCATAACAAACACCCCCTAAGAGTCTAAAAGCTCGGCTACTCATATACCAATTCGATAGCAAAAGTGTACATACGTAAAATCAAAACATGCAAAAAATATTCTCCTCTTTGAAAAGTGTCACGTTTCATTTCATGAAAAATCTATTACAAGATCATAATATCCAACTTTTGCGATGGTAGAACTGGAAATCCAGGAACAATATCTACTTGAAATATTCTTGTTTTAACAAAGTGTGACTTTGAGAAACAAGCATTATTATTTATTTTCTCGTGTTTATTGATTTAACTCGTACGGAGTATGACTATTTTGGGCATTTGAAAACAAATTTGTGACTTATAATCACTCGTACGGAGGCGAAGTTATTACTTCATAATGGCCTTATAAGATATATAGTACCATATACGTTCAATGCCTAATAAGAGGCAAGCAAAGTCTCGTTGTGATCGATCTCTTTATTCTCTAGTTTCTAGAAATTTGTCTTCTTAACAATGGCCATTCGAAAAATAGACAAGTGCAAACGTGAAATAAACTGAATCTCTTGTATGGATGAGGAACATTTTTTTTTGAATGGAAAATGGCATTAAGCTAGCAAGATGCTAGAGAGATTACAAAGAGTTTGTTCAAGAAGATATAGGATCATTGATCTGGTTTAATTACATATTCATGCTATTATAGTTAACAGTTAAGCTGTGTGTCAAAATTGTTTTACTGCTAATTAAAGTTATGAGAGTGTGACATTTCTCTTAATTTTGTTAAATAAATCTAAGATTAAGAGGCATATACCAAAATTCTATGTAATATTTCAATAAAAAATAAAAAAGGGAATATGGTGTTCGTATCAATCCACCATACAACTTTTCTAGGGTTTGAAAGTATGCATAATTGTGTGTGACAGACAGTAGAATATCTATTATTCTTATTTTTATAATTAAAAACCATATATTAATCTAAAAAATACGTACATTAAAAAATATATTATCTGCCTCTAAGGAAGGAATATCTGTGTTCCAATTCTACGCCTGTGATTCAAGGAACAAAAAAGCTAATATATTCATTCTATCTATAAATTATAATTAGCTAAAAATTACTTAGCTTGATTATCATATTACTTTTTGGGCATGATATATCTATAGTGAAAATGTGAAAACACTTAAACTAGTTCAGTTGAAAAATATATGAATACACGTGTTTGAAGTTTTCTAGACATTTTGGGTTATACGGAGATTTCGAAACCGGATTCAAAACCGCCAAGAAAGGATACGTACTCTTATTGAAGAAGATAAACTGCTCCCGGTCTCTCGC
Organism: Tanacetum coccineum; assembly: GCA_026074375.1. NCBI lineage: Eukaryota > Viridiplantae > Streptophyta > Magnoliopsida > Asterales > Asteraceae > Tanacetum > Tanacetum coccineum. The sequence goes on from BQNB010024836.1 coordinate 6,447, forward strand.
ACTCTTAGATTCATTGTAGAAATAGGGAAATTCATCTGGTTTATCTTGTAGCTCCTTGCTAGTTTTTTTAATAAAACACCGACGTTAATTTTTTTTATCTAGACACAACACATGTATTTTGGAAGATACATAAATGGATTGAAAGTTGTAGTCGAATTTATGTAACATAAAGATGAAGATAAAAATAGATAGTAATAAATATATTAAGGGAACACAAAAACCCACAAAGGTTAAAAAGGATAGAAACTATCTTTGTTAAACTTAAAAGAAGATTAAAGAAAGGATCTTCTCCTGCAATACCAAACTTTAGTGAAGTGGGAAGGAAGGTATTGAAGATACCCTCTTTTTACATTTTTTTTAGCTATATATAAAATTGATAAATAATGTGTTTTTTTCTTTTTGGAAAAATAAAGAACACAATTTCCAAGATAATAAAAATTCGGATCTTGGGTTAGGATCCATTTTTGTTAGCCCCAATACTTGTTTTATTGAGTGTAGACCAAAGACACCCTTTTTCTCAAGGTATCTTTATCACCTCCCAATTTTTGTAAAAGAACTTAGGTCCAAGAGCCCTTACTTTAGTATATACAGTAATTCTTATGACTATGATATACTCTTTTATAGAGGTTTTGAATAGATAATAACAAGTACTACATCATAGATACTCTTGGTAAAAACAAAAAAGACCCATAAGTCTCATCTAATGTATATAACTTTGAACATTGCACCAAAACAACATAAATTGCAACAATAATTAGTTCACCATTTTACACCAAATATGGTGTTTACATCATATACACATCATAAAAATGTATATGAACAAATAAATACATATGAACAATATTTTGTTTCATATTTATATCCAAATTTTTATATTAAATCATCATGTTCTTTCATCACTCGAGTTCAAAAAGTATATATTAACAGTATAATTATGATCAATATAAGAGTTATATAAGCGATCAATGATAGTTTCAGAATTTAAATCAATATAATTATGATTTAATTGAGTTTTCAATATATACGGTTATTTAAAAATTTGAAAAGGATATTAATATAATTACAAAAGTTTAATAAGTACGTACATTGATATAATTAAAAAAAATAAAAAAAATATTTATATAATATTAAACTTAATAAAAATATACATATAATTCTCTCCAACTAAAAAGAAAAAACAAATTTGAAAAGGATAACGCCTATCATGGCTACTTAATAGTAAAAATGCATAAAATTCCTAAAAAGATTATTTTGTTCAAATTTGACACTTTACCATAAAGTTAAAGTATATGAATTCTGAACCTTAATTGTTATTTACAAACCTTGAGGTTCACTTTCTTCATCTACATCGCAAATGTGAGAAACATAACATGTCATTAAACTTGGTTTATATTATTTTTGCCCAAAAGGTCATTTATTCTCCAATTGAACTCCTTTTACTTTTTATGAAAATAAAGAAAACACACAAGAATACGAAATATAATTAGAAAGACAAAAAGTTTCTTTTCCCAAAACTTGCAAAATATTTCTGGAAAGTTTACGCTCAACTATGTGTATTGAAGAATAGTGCATTGTTCTTTAGTTAAAAAGAAGAAATTTAATGTTCAAATTAAAAAAGGAAATTTATATATTCGTTTACTTTTTTTTAAACACTTTGTTTGATTTTATTAAGTTAAATGCGGAGTAAACGTACATTAAGTAATTCACGATAACCTACATTTCTCGTAAATCCACTGGTTATTTGGAAAAAAAATGTTGATTGTGCGGTGTGAGTTTATGTTTGATTTCATTTGCTAGCTACATTAGTTTCACAACAGTAGATACACCACTTGTAGAGAAAATTTCGACCACATTAGTTTAACATCACAAGTACCTCCATCCATAGTTCTATAAGCTTAAAGTTTCTATAAAATGATACGTCTATCTCACACTTGTCACAACCAATGTTTTTAGATCCGGGTTGACCTGGCCGATTAAACCGGGAACTAGGATTTAATTTTTACTCAAATCAATTAAGAACCGGTTTTTAAAGCATTGGTCGGAACCATTCAGATCAAAGACTCTAGTAACTTGATTTGGATGTGATCCGAGCAAGACCCGATTCATTTTAGTAACTTGAGTTAAGCTTAAAATATATGAAGAAAATGGAAGTCCAAGTAGTAGAATCAAACAACACCTTTTCCTTGAAAACAAAAGGAGAAAGATGAGTGAGAATCTAATTCCTCCATGAATGAGAGAGAGTAAAAATGATGGATGAAAGTTGGTCACTTTCTATAATCAGTCTTCTCCTACAAGACTACAAGCTTTGCCTTTTCTTAAGATTCTCACCTTAAGACCAACTTTATTTTTAGTATGTATGGATGTGTCATGTGCAGCATATATGTAACTATGTATATGTACGTGTATATGCAAATCCGTATTAAGATGATAAGGATTTCATAAAATGAATGTCTTAATTATATAGTAGCTAGATGTTTGGCGTGTGATACTAGATGACACTTAATTTTGGTGTATATATTGTTTCCAAATTATGAAATGAAAACCACTACAAAATATAAAAGTTGACGAAAATTATATCAATTAAAATAAATTTAAAAACCAATTAATTCATATATTTTTCATTAAGTATTATATAACACAAACTAAAATATTTAAGGTCAAAGTTGAAAGAAAAAGACTTAAAAAATCAATAGGGGATAATAATTTTGAGACGGAGGGAGTAGCTAGATGTTTGGCGTGTGATACTAGATGACACTTAATTTTGGTGTATATATTGTTTCCAAATTATGAAATGAAAACCACTACAAAATGCTTAATTGTAAGGCGTTCGACTTTCAAATAAAAAGTTAATGGTTCAAACCGATGGTATTCAGAGATGCACGACACCTGGAACAAGAACACGACACAAAAAAAAGGATATTCGTCTAATACACACAAATCTTTATTATATTGAAAAAACTGTCTCAATATTAGATAATAAATAGTTGGCCCAAGCCCGATTTGTTGGTTTTGGGTCTATTAGGGTTCATTAGGGTTCATTAGGGTTTTCTCATGTAATTTATATATAAAGTGCATGAATAATAATCATAACCTACGGGGGTTTTCATTGTCTAACATTGTATCAAAGCATCCTCAGACTGAGATGGCTATGCTGAGCCGCCTCTTTTAGACCACCCCGTCAAACCCTAACCATAACCTTAATTATATTAATATTTCCATCGTCAATTCCCACCAAAAGTAACAATCAATACCAAAGCTATCCGATTACAATTCATAGTCACGTATTATGTTTACTAGTCCCACATGCTAGCAATTATTAATATCAAAGAAGTTGATGGGTTTGGAAGAGGCAAATCTTTCAAAAGAAGGTGGCGGCGCTAATCATAATATCATGTTAGATAATGAAAACCCCTGTAGGTTATGATTATTATTCATTCACTTTATATAGAGATTACATGAGGAAACCCTAACGAACCCTACTGGACCCAAAACCCACATATCGGGCTTGATATATTAGATGATAAATAGTTGGCCCAAGCCTGGTCTGTGGGCTTTGGGTCCATTATGGTTCATTAGGGTTTCCTCATGTAATCTCTATATAAAGTGCATGAATAATAATCATAACCTACAGAGGTTTCATTGTCTAATATGGTATCAGAGCGGGTCTGATCCTCGGACCTAGGTGTCTATGTTGAGCCGCCTCCTTGAACCACCCGTTAAACCATAACCCTTTCCTCCATCAGTCTATACTGATACCTAATGAATCCTAATGGACCTAAAGCTCACAGACCGGGCTTAGGCCAACTATTTATCATCTAATACTCAAAACTTTAATTCGGTACAATTGAGAATCCCTACCCTCTACGGTATATATAAACTAACTATACACGTTAGACTATAACTAGGATTGTATTTACCTAGCCTAATAATTAACTAATTCATACAAGAAGATAATTACTTGCACGCTAAGCAAAAATTATTGGACTTCTACTCAAACTATGACGACTTCCTGATAACTCTGGCAACACGCAAACCGCCACATCCAAAGTTCATGAATTCTTCAACAATCACCCCATGAATTCTGAGTCGAAGAGGGTAACTCTTACACACCAAGTAACGATCTCATCTCCTTGAACCTATGCGCGCCAAGGCCTTCGTTAACGGTTCTGCTCTTCGATTCTCTCCGGATACATGCTCAACAATTACATGCTCACTCTCTACACACTCACGAATGAAGTGATATCGACTTATCGAGTGTAGATATGTTATCAACAATTAGATGCTATGTTTGCTAAGTAGATATCATACGAAAGCTTAGTAGAATAAAGGAGAGGAGCTAGAGAGTATTTTCATCATTTTTTATATTTTCATTTCAAAAGGGGAAAATAGAAATGGGAGGGAAAAGTGAGTGTTACAAAGACAAGACATGTATATATACTCCTCCAAGATGAGTATATATACTTATTACAAAACTATTCTATTTTCCCTATACTTAGTCAAACATTGGTCAACTTTACCAAGATAGACTTTATTACATCAAAACTACTAATAAAACTATAAACTACACTAAGACCAATTCATAATAATAATTAACACTTTTTATCGTTTCTAACAATCTCCCCCTAAGGGTTGATTATTACAGACGCTTCATCGTCGGTAGAATTGGTCTTCCATTCACAAAAGATACCTTTTTCTTCAAAAATTATTTTCTAGCATTCCAAAATATCTTTTCGCCATGTTTCTCCCCCTTCAGGAGGATCAACATCGTAATGTTGGTCATCATGATATGCGAAAATTATGGCTTTTCAAACTTGGCTTTTAAAATTTCCCATATTTGAGGTTTTGTCTTCATACTTAGATACATTTATTGTTGAAGATCAGCAGATGATGTGGTAGCAGTTGAAGACTTTGTTTTGGGATAAAGAGTGAGAGTTGTATTCTGCATGTGCTTTCAAAATAGTTCGTCAATCAACTTTGGTCCATGAGCAGCAAATTCTTTAGATACCATACCAGATATATCAACAGGAGAGACTTCTCGATCCTTGTTGACTGTAAGCTTTACCAAGCGAGGCATCTCCTTTTTCAGCATTTCATTCGTTGTTGTGACTGTCAGCTCAGGAACAATTTTGTCACAATGTTGTATAACTTCTTTAATCATTTCCACAAAGAACTCTCGAGTGATGAATTTGGTCTTGATATGAGATCGAATTAATCCTCTTCGTCTGCACATGCCAGCAATACTTCCTGGTAAACGTCTTGTTTTAAGAGTGAAGGATTTCTTCTGACGTGTTGTTGTGGAAGGTGTCTTGGAGGATGTAGCAGTTGTTAGTGTGACAGTATCAGCAAATTCCTCTGAAATTGTTTTATCTGAAGATAAATCATCCCTAATGGATCTAATTGGTGAGGGAAATGGTTTGCATCTGCTCTTTCCTAATCTCCTTACTACCTGACATATCAACAACTTCTTTCTCCATCACAACTTCTTCATTCTTCTTAGCACTAGTATCATCAACATTTGTTTCCTTCAAAATCTCTACAACTTCTTTTTCTTTCTCAACCTCTTCATCTTTCTTCTTCATCTCATCATCATTAGACACATGTTTTAGATGTTCCTTATTACTCCCGGGCTCTAACTTAGATCCAGTATCATCATCATTATCATTAAACACAGTATCAGCAAATGCACTTGCATAAGATTCTTCATCTTCATCACCATCAACCAGTTTATCAATCTCCACCTGTTCTAACATTTCTTAAACCTTAGCAACATTTTCTTTAGCTTTAGCATCTAAAGTAGTTTTATGTAAAGTTAGACTCAAAATTGTTGCTTCAGCCATTTCATCTCTTTCTCTATCATCTTCAGGAGGTAGAATAGATGGTGTGCTTTGTTTCTTCTTTTTGATAATGATTCTTCTTGAACTAGATTCTTTAGCACTCTGCTTCCTCTTCTTCGACTCCTGGGGACTAGCAAAAACGGTAGGCATCCTAGGGGCTCTAGGTGTATTCCTATTCGTTCTTTGGGTAGAAACAACTGGTTGCGGTTGATTCATTAGAACGGCTACCTTCATAAACATTGTCTCATATTCCTTAAAATCATCCGTCTCTCTAATCTTCGTAGTTAAGAGAGCATCTAGAATCAGTATCCCTCGAACTAAGACATTCCTCGTTGTATACACACTAACCAAATGGAACATCATCTTTGATAGAATGACAGTCCTCTTCAAGCCTTTTGGGAATGTTGGGTAATTTCTTCATCAGATTAGCAACAATCAACTTAATGAAATGAGGATACTGAATAGCTTCCTTTTTCTGAAACACATTATTCATAAAATCCCACCAAAGAAGAGCAGCATAATCAACATATGTTTGGTTGAGTATAACATAAAACAACTAAAGAATGTTGATCTTGGTTTGATTATGGCCAGAAGTTCTTGTTGTTAAGCAGCAGTTGAATACTTTGAACATAGTCTGCCATGGTTGAGCCATATTTTTCATGTAGAAAGCACTCACTTTGTCAACAACACCTTGATAACCAACTTTGTTCATGAATGCTTCAATAGTTTAGATGTTGGTTGGTGCGACAAATGGATTCTCAGGAGTTTCCACTGGTAATTGGAGAGTATCTCTGAACATATCCGTAGTGTGTGTGAATTGTTGAGTATCCAACATGAACTTGATCGTGTCCTCAGTATCTGGTACCTTGCTCACCGTCCGCCAAAATTGTTGTAGGTACACAAAAGGGACATCAGCAGTTACAGTTAGTGCATGACTAAGACAATGATCAAGTAGTATCAGCCCAACTATCTTGCATTTAGGAGAGCAAGGAATACTCTGTAACACCGCATAATTTTTGCATCTCCTAATTGGTTTGTATTTAGGAACAAGTTGAGCTGCTAGAATCACGTGTTGAGCCATGTGGAATAATGTATGATGACATGAAATGATTAGTGAGATGAGATATAGTTTGTAAATTTGCATATATTTGACATGTTTTGTCTCTTTCCACTCTGTCTGTTTTTTATGCTCTGGCATTTCTTTTTGAGCATTTGCCGATCATTTTCTTTCTCATGTGCCAATTCTTGTTTTTTCAGGCACATGCCATATGTTTTATTATTTTAAACTCATTTTGTATGCTCTGACAATTCTTTTTCGAGCATACTTTGATTTGCCTTTTCACGTATGGATTTTATCTCTCTTTCTGTTTGTTTTTCCTCACCAAAAAGTTTTTGATGAAATGATACTCTTTCAAGAATAATAAAGATATACTCTGATTTTTTAACAACTTTTGACTTTTTAAGAAATCCAAGAGTATAACTTTGTATTCTTTAAAAAAAATTGTGAAAGAGTACCACTTGCTGACACAAAAATACAACTTTTTGATTTAGAATTTGAGATAACTTTTCCAAAGCAAGTTTTTTTTCAAAGATTCCTTGAAAACATTGATTACATAACCAATCTATTGAAACATAAATTAGATGCTCACTAAACCACTAACTCCTCATTCTGTTCAATGCAGAAAACGGCCAAAACCGGACATGACTTAGACCATTTATCCAATTATGTTCAAAAGATAGTCATAAATCATTTTTGAATGATTTTGAAACAATCTTTTTCAAAAACTTGAACTTTTTCTTTTGATGATACATGAGAAACGTAATGATCACAGACAGTTGAAGCTCACTTTTTGCATTTCCATCATATGTTCTTTTTTTATAATTTGAAATCATTGATCACTTTTGACTGAAATTTTTTGTTAAACAAAACATGATCTTATATACGATATCTGGATGGTCAGTAGATTGCTCACTCCTCATCCTGTTAAATTCAGGAAACGGTCATAACCGGACACAGTCTTCACCATTTGGTCCATTTATCAATATAAAATATAATTTGGAAACAAAATTTATCATTTTAATTTCGTAGGATGCCTTTTTTAACATTGAAAACCCTTTTTGAGATTCGGATAAAACAAATTTATTCTATTTTTCCTTTATACGAAACCCAAAATTTTAATTCATTAATCCTTACGAAGCCTATAATTAAGCCCAAAATATCATTTATAAAACCCATTGGCCCAATACTGTTTACGAAACCGAAACATGTGAACATTTTACTTACGTAAACTTTGATTTGCCAAAAGAATATGATAAGCTTAATAATCCTGCTTATTTCAACAGCTTATTTATCATCTTTCATCTTTTAAGCTTATTTTACAAATTTTCAAAGTTACGAAACCTGTCTTAGTTACGAAACCAATGATTACAGTCCATAAATTGATATTTCTAGTGATCAATCACTTCCAATCAAGTCAACAATCACATATTAGCATTTTGCCTCAATTAATTTCATTTTCTAAGCAACTTTCAAATTTACGAAACCCTAGATCTGACCGAAACCTATGTAATCAACTAAATATAACAATTAATAGCAAAAAAATTACAAAAAGGACTCGATTCTTACGTTTTTTAAGCACAAAAGTTCAACAAATCGATTTGGATCAAAAGTTCTTTGATATGAAAGCTCAAATGACTTCAAGAAATTACGAAACCCAACTTTTTGATTTTTACGAAAGTGATAAAGTTTTCGTACGCAAATGTGCCTTTTATATCTCCGAAAATAACTTTCACATTTTGGCAAATTTAGTCCCTCAAGTTTCTTACGTAAGCTATTAAAACCCTACGAAAGACACTTTTGCATGTTGACAGTTTTAGTCACTTAAGTTTCTTTTGTAAACCTTTTAATCCCTACGAAAGCTACTTTCCAACTTTGTCATTTTTAGTCCTTTGAGTTTCTATCGTAAACCTTTTAATCCATACGAAAGCTACTATCCAACTTTGTTATTTTCAGTCCCTTGAGTTTCTTTCGTAAATCACAATCAATCATACGAAAGTTATTATTTTTTTAGTTTTCACCTTTTATTTTCAAAAAATTTCATAACTCCCCCTTGAAGTTAGACCACTTTTACAAAAATAATCCTTTTGATTTAATTTCTCCAAATAAGTTCCTGTTTTTACTGAAAAATTTCATAACTCCCCCTCGAACAGTTATCCACTTTTTGAAATATTCTTTCTTACAAAATTTGTTCGAAATAAAGTTAATTTTGCTTTTAAGCACACAATTTCATTTTTTGATGATGATGTATCCTAAAAAATTTAATAACTCCCCCTCAACAGAATATCTAATTAAAGAACTTGTTGAGTGATAGTTAATTTTGCAGTTTTGAGCATTTTGTTATGAGAAGATTTTGAAAATTTTCAAAAAAATTCGTAACTCCCCCTCGAATAAATGTCTAATTAAAGAACTTGTTCAAGAGATTGTTAATTGTTATAATTTTGCACACTTGAAAATTTTCACAAGAAGATGATTTTTGAAGAAATCTTCTGTTTTTGAATAGAATTGGATTTGCAAAACACATTTTTTAGCAGTGAAAAATTATTTTGGTGATTTTCTCCCCCTCAGTCTATGATACAATGATTTTTCATTTAGAGAACTATGTTTTTGAAAAATTTAGTATCATAAGACTGATTTGAACGTGGAAAATATGTGTATAAATTCTTAAGTTAAATTTTTTAAAATCTTTTTGAGTTTTTATAAATATCAATTTTTTGTTTTTGAAATGTATTTACAAATGTGTTTGATGTATGATCTTTCATTCAAGAAGACAACTTTGCGAGAAGTTCCAACTGGGTTGGAGTCATACATCGCATACCAATCTTGTGAACTAGAAACTCAAACCTTTCCTTCGGAAGGGCTTTTGTGAATAGATCATTAAAAAAAATTCGTTAACACCACATTTAAAAAAAATGGTGCGGTACTAAAACAGGAATTCCTGAATTTGGTACCGAAATACAAAGAGGCTAAATGTTTTTTGCTAAGCTAGTGATACTCGGACATAAGTTGTCGATGGATGAATGGAGAAAATAAATAGGTTTGCAGGAATTGAGTAATTTAATAAAGGAAAGGATAATAAAAGTATCATCCTCTTCTATCTATCTATCTCTCTCTTTATTGAGAGAGAAGAAAATTAGCAAAATTTTTGCACGAATAACTTTAGCATGTCAAGAAAAACACCAGTAAACAAACGCATAACATAATTATCATTTTCAATCAGAGTAAATGCTAAGAAGAAACCATAATCGCAGTTAGAAGTGTGGTCAAAATACATAAATGAGGAGTATACTGCAAGAGATTCACATGACTATAGGGTATTATGTTATGTTATACTCTTGCAACACTATGTTATGTTATACTCTTGCAACACTATGTTATGTTATGTTATGTAAATACATTATGTTATGTTATATTAAGTTGGCATTGTTAAGTATATACTGTTAGGACTTATCAAAAGCTGTTCCGTATAAGTACTCTGTCTCTGAGGAGTTGTCCAAAGCTGGAACCAAGGGTTATATATCTTTCACATATAAATGTTCTAACATTTTCTTTTTTGAGATATAGATTTCATGGCTGTGAGTCATATGGATGTGATAAGAAATGAAAATGCAACATCGACTATATATGTTAAGTATATACTGTTAATTTTTGATTTTAGCATGATAACAAGTTTAGGATATGGGTATCATGAGCAAAGAGATACTTTCTAGCTAAGAATCGACTAATACATGTACTTAACTAACCACGCACAATAGAAAAAGAATACATGTAAAAGAGATTATTATCTATACTAAATGGTACTTGTTTTGGTTTGGTACCGGTTTACCTGGTACCGGTACCGGTACCGATATACCCATCGGTTCCGGGATCAGGACTACATATTTTGGTCGGGAAAAAATACGGTACCTCATAAACGGTGCCGATACGGTACAAAAATGGTACCGTGCTCATCCCTATCTTTCATTCAAGAAGACAACTTTGCGAGAAGTTCCAACTGGGTTGGAGTCATACATCGCATACCAATCTTGTGAACTAGAAACTCAAACCTTTCCTTCGGAAGGGCTTTTGTGAATAGATCAACAAGCTAGTATTCCATCCCGACAAAGTATAATTCAATTATACCTTTCTCAACATGCTCTTTGATGAAATGATAGCGGAAGTTAATGTGTTTTGTTCTTGAATGTTGTACAAGATTGCAAGATATGGCAATTGCACTTTTTGAGTCATTGTAGATCGGAATCTTATGGTAATGAAATCCATAGTCCAGCAATTGCATTCGCATCCAGATGACTTGAGCACAACAAGCCGACAAGGATACATACTCAGCTTCCGCAGATGACATAGCTGTACAATCTTGCTTTTTCGACGACCAACTAACTAGCTTATCTCCCAGAAATTGAATGCCTTCGGATATGCTTTTGCAATCATCATTACACCCTGCATGGTCTACATCTGGATATGCAATTAGCTCAAACCCAGAATCCTTCGAGTACCATAGACCCATGTTAATGGATTGTCTAAGGTAACAAAAGATCCTTTGACCTCTTTGAGGTGTTTTTCAGTTGGGCGTGCCTGATAACGCGCATATACAAATGTCACAAAGTCAATATCTGGTCTACTAGCAGTAAGATACATAAGTCCCCCAATCATACTACAATATTTTGTTTGATCTACTATGGTACCTTGTAAATCTTCATCTAGTTTAGTAGTAGCCATTGGTGCGCTAACAGTATCACATTTTTCCATCTCGTGTTTCTTAAGAATATCCATAGTATATTGTGATTGACATATAAAGATACCCCGAGGAGATTGATGATCTTGAAGTCCAAGAAAGAACTACATTTCGCCAATCATTGATATTTCAAAATTATCTTTCATGAGTTTTTCAAATCTTTTTGAAAAAACTGGCTTAGTTGACCCAAAAATTATGTCATCGACATAGATTTGAACTAACAAAATGTCATCCCCGTGTCTCCTTGTATACAATGTCGGATCGACAATACCTTTTGTGAAATGGTGTTCGATTAGAAACGAGGAAAGCTTGTCATACCATGCTCTCGGGGCTTGTTTGAGACCATATAGAGCTTTCTAAAGACGATAAACGTGATTTGGAAAGTCTGGATCTACAAAACCATCGGGATGTTGAACAAAAACCTCCTATTTCAGTAGACCATTTAGGAATGTTGTTTTCACATCCATCTGGAAGATTGAAAAGTTCTTGTGAGCCGCATATGCCACAAAGATTCTGACAGCTTTAAGTCTTGCAACTAGTGCAAACGATTCCTCAAAATCTATTCCCTCTTCTTGACCGTATCCTTTAGCAACTAAATGAGACTTGTTCCGAATAACTGTATTTTCAGCATCGGTTTTGTTTTTCTAAATCTATTTGACTTTGATTATGTTTCTACCAACAGGACATTCGACAAGTTCCCAAACATCAAGGCGTTTGAACTGGTTAAGCTCATCTTGCATGGATTCAATCAAAATGTGATCAAGCATAGCTTCCTTGATATTTTTAGGTTCAATCGTACTCACTGTAAGAGCATACATACAAACTTTTGCATCCATTTGAAGTTGTTTCCTTGTCATTACCGGCTTTGAGGGAAAAACCAATCACTTGTTCAAGTGGATGATTCTTAGTCCATCTATCAATTGAGCGATGTTGTTGGTGAAATTGATGCATATTTGATGGATCCTGATAAGTTGAAGAAGATTCAGCAACATCAAATTCAAGAGTTTATGGTGCATTATGAAACGTATTTCCATCAAAATTTGCAACGTCTTCTTGAACAAATTCATCGGCAATTTCATTCAAGACTAGAGAGTTTGGTTCAGTAACAACTTGTTCTTCCGAAGAGACTACTATTGAAGGAGCATCATCTTGGTCAACGACAATTGACAATGATGAAGAAGTGTGGTCATTATCAAGAGTATTTGCAGCGGAATTATCAGACACTTCTTGGGAGCTTGTCGTATATTATTCTTCATACATTGGACTAAATAGATTATCCAAGTCTGATGTTGAAGGTACGGATTGTGAATCTTCCGATGAATCATTGAAATTTGCACAGTTCAGTCCGGGTTCTAAATTGTTGCATTCAGAAGCCATAGCCGTGAGTTCATCAAACTTGACATGGATCGTTTCCATTATCTTTTTAGTTCGGCAGTTATAAATATGAAATCCACGTGATGACTCAGAATAACCAAAAAAATACCAATGCAAGCCTTCGGTTTCATCTTTCCAAGATCATCACGATCATTTGTTGGATAGAAAAGAGATCCAAACACATGAAAGTATTGAACATTGGGTTTTCTATCGCGAATCAACTCATATGGAGTTTTATTATGCCGAGTGTGTACAATAGAGCGATTCTGAGTAAAGCAAGTAGTAGCAATGGCTTTGGCCTATAGAAATTCTGATGCTTTACAAAAGATGTGACACCCCATAAGAAAATTTTGATTCTCTTTGCATTAAGTAAAAGTCATGTACTGCAAGTTTGCAAGTTTACCGTAAATTTCAATGAGAGGTCATTTTGTGACCGTCAATGCATTACTTTTGTCATGGAAAATCTAAATTACACGCAAATATCACCATTATTACTCTGTGTCTGAAAGGATATTTTAGAACGCATAACGACTTTCTATTTCATATTTGTGAAACGAGTCCATATTTACTGTAACACTTATGAAACCACCTACTTACAAATTAATTAACCATGGACAACTATTAAATGGGTTTCAACAAAGATAAAATCACTTATAACAAAAACCCAATATCAGATAATATCATGCATATAACACATTTCAACTAATATATATAAATATAATGAAGAAACACCATCAGACACCAAACCTTAAACTCTACCCTAACCATTTCTTACTTTGACATCTTCTATCTCATGATAAGTCTATACATCTGATATGAATTTGAAAATGAAAAGGTAATAATAATAAAGATTTCCTTAATAGTATTAGAAAAAGAGACAATGATGATAACAATATTAGATTTATCGCCCTGGTGTAACAATGTGCATGGTATGCATTCACATGCAATGTTTCTGTAACTAACCGACAGAATTACAAATAAAGTAGAACCATGCAACGAACCATTAACTAACTAAAACCTGAAAATAAAAGACAACAAATGCGTTGAGTTGGGCTTTTCGCAGCTTTCGTTCTGGATTCAAGGCTAAGGAAGTCGTCGTGGTTTCGCATTAGTGGTTAATCAAGGTGGATCAAGCTTCCCGGTCCACGACACACCTCGACCCATATAGTGATACTTAGACCTTTGTAAGTTACCCTTGTGGCTTAATGTTGTCATACCATGTTACCGATTTGTAGTTTAATAGGCGACGTGAATAAACACGTCAAGGTCTTGGCAAAACTAGACAAGGGTCTCGACCTCGCACGACAAACATGCAACATGCATGGCACCACCCATACATGGCCTTATAGAGGTGAGTGTGCCGAGCTCTTGTCGTGCTACGCATGTAATATGCACGTACACATTCGACCTAGCGCAACCTAGTCTCAAGCATGTTGAAAATAATTTTTTTTGTAAAAACTTCAGCTAGCAAAACCGATATTCATTACTGGATGGAAACGTTGGCACTAGGGATGAAGTAGGAACTAGGTTTATCTTTCAAATGACTTGTCCGATGGTTAGCATCATAACCCCATGATACTTTGGCATGGCTGCATCATGAGACCCAACTCATGTTGCACATAAATAAGCCAGGAAAGGGTTACTACCCTTGCCAAAATAACGGCCTACGCGAGAGATGAAAACCTCGTCTTTGTGGTTCGTTACTAGACATAGCAATGGGGCAAAACAATACGACATGTGACGAACCACCGCGAGCCATTAGCTCAAGGTTGGGATGTCGCAGTTCCCTAAGAACCCAAGTAACTCATGCTTGTTGTTTCATACAAAAGCCTCGCGCCTACTCGACCAACTTATACCAAATCACACGCAACAAGCCATGGCAAGTTGTTGCTGCTGTTACAGCCGTGCGTCCTGCAAAGGACTAAAAGATCATCTTCGTGTCTTGAATTGAAGTCTTCTTGTTGCTAACTAAACAAGTTGTAAACATGCAAAGTGGATAGGAAAACTAGTATATATATATATATGTGTCGTTAGGCAGAAAACAGTGAGTATTAAACTCACTGTTATGGTGTCGGATGAACAGCAACAAGAAAAGGGAAGGAAAAGAAACCATGTGACCATTTTATATATATACATGAGGTAGGAGAAACAAAAAAAAACCAAGTGGGTAACCCACTGTACTCGACCCAAAATCAGAAAATGCAAGGGAAGTGGGTGGCCATGTAGGGACTTCATTATTGAATTAACACTATTAATGTTTACTTGTAAATATAGACACCAAGAAATATAGAAACGTACGTGTCTTCGAGTCTTTGGTCCACCTTGTGTCGAGACTTGAAGGGGGTAAACTCATTATCGAGACCGGGATTACTCGAAAGTTAGAAAATTATAAAACCACGATTTTTGACAAATAAGGAGTAATGATAACGAAATTTATAAACAAATTTAACGCGGTTTATAAAACTTATTTAACGTTAAAAGTATTTTAAAGTTCATTCGGATTTTTAAACATGAAAAGTTATACAAAGGTTGCATATATTATATGAGGGATTAAAAATATATTTTATTTGAACGAGTCGAGTGAACCATGAGATGTAAAACTGATAATTACACGAATTAATTAACGAATACGTCATAAATAAATAAACGCGATGAGAAAATACATATATACTTAGTAACTTACAAATAATGTTTATATTTTCTTTAAATATAAATCACATGGACTTGTGAATATAAATTGCGACGCGTGATAGTATAGATTCCTGTATAGATACTTATAATGATAAAGTCATCCATAGAGCCAACGGTTTGACCAACACTTGGGAAAACATAGAACATTACCTCATAAGCGACCATACCTTTGACCAATTGCATAATTTACTGCATACAAAATTTTAGATTGTAAACTCAGATTTGTTGTAATTACTTAGGTGTTTTGACTGAGTCACTAGTTGACGTGCTTTAATCCATTACCAATCTTCGACGATTAACTGTCAAGGTGAGTTTTCATAGCCCCTACTTTACTGTTTAAATCATCTTTTGGGGTGAGAACATTGCTTATTTTAACAGTTGAACGCAAGTACATTTACTGATTTACTATTGGGTCTAAGTCCCTACTCAACCCAACTTGTTGTATTGCCCAATTTATCATGAACCGTCAATTTCTTGACCGGATGACCGGTTGAGGGAGCGCGAATGTTATGGATAGATCTATCGGGATTGACATCCCTGTTTGTCTTGGACTGACATTAGTCAAGCAAACACAGTTTCATTTGAGTCAGTTACGGATGTCGCGGGTTGAACATCTGCATGGGCTTATCTATGATGATACATGTTAACGCTTCGGTGTCATGAGCTTAGACAATAGTAAATACTTTTCATTGTGATATATAGGATTGCTATATTTCATGCTATGGTTATAAATCTTGTGGTTCATCACTATTAGCAAACAACAAAACCTATGAACTCACCAACTTTATGTTGACACTTTAGCAATGTTTTCTCAGGTGTTCTATCTTACGGAATATAAGGAGTCTGCATTGGTATATTGGCATGTAGAGGTCTATCTCTCGTATCAAGTCCTCTTCACGCCATGAAGTCACAATCCCAAATCCAGTCTTCCGCTGCAGTGAAATTTGGGGGTGTGACAGATTGGTATCAGAGCTCTTGGTTATAGAGAACTAGGTTGCATTAGTAACTCTAGACTATAACTAGCTCTTAAGGACATATCAGAATAACATACGCACTATCTATTACTATTTACTTCCTACGTTAACAGCTGCTTGGCACAATATCATAAAAATTACCACTTGCCTGTCGTGGGAAACATGACTACACATTATCATTCACCATCTTGGAACAACGTATCATATGGATTACGTATTTGTATCATCCTAGCGCAAGGAAACTATCATGACTCTCACCAAATAGTTAACCCTATAACCAACATCGCACTACGAAGAGTCACCTACACAATATTATGGATTTTGTCAGTAATTACATCCTTACTATCTCATTTTATGAGGGTTACCTACATAAACACTTCGGGATACCTTGCTAATCACCCACTCGTTACTTCACTACACAAGGACTCCTTATAGCAACTGTTGTAAAATACCTATACTACTACCCAGTATGTCAGTATACCCTTAAAAGTATTTCCAAGTATATAAAAACCTACCAAAAAGCATGTACCACTTACACCAATAATTGGCGAATATCTCATCATCGGGAAACGTGAACAACAAACTCATAATGAGACGAAAATGAAAACACGCTCGGTAAAAGTAAGAGACAACAGTCGCAATTAGCAGTCACAAACTACGGGAAGACATAAAAGTTTACACCAGCCCTGAGTCAAGAATAATATGAACTCTACGGATATGCACCTATTGACCAGAATCCTACCACACTTCCCAGTCACCGGCTTAGGCCTTAACATTAGGATACCGCTAATAATTACGAGTAAATTTCCTAAACGAATAAGAAACCTACCAATGCCAAAATCCAATACTCTTGGACATATCCTCGAGACATAGTATGCATAACCATTCAAAACACGCAATACATCTTATCTCAAAATAAAATAGATGGCACCCACAAGTTAAAATTTTATCCAAATATGGAATATATGAAGAAGAAACCCTATTTTGTCGTATGCAGGGTGTATTCGAGAAATGTCTCAATCACTTTCCAGCAACGTACCTGACAACTCCCCGAACCAGGAAGCCGCCACGGGACATTCCAATCCAAGAAGACTTGGCTCGCCAACCTCTCAGGCAATCCAAATACCTGAACTGGAACTAACTTTGACCCCTGCTACAGGGCGTGAACACTCCCAAGAAATAAATAACCTCAGTGTTCATGCACTAATATCACAAGCGCCGGGGACATCTTGAAAAAGAAGTAGATCACTATCATCGCCATTCTTCCTAGATGCCATTACCTTCTCTGACGGTAAACCAACATCCGAGACATCAGAACTCAACCCAGAAGATGTGACGGCCAGACTAGAGGACCTGGAAGTAGAGATTGACACTCTTCATGCAGACACCGAGGACAAAGAGCTCCTGATCTCCGAATTGCAGGATTCTCTCGCAGCTGCCGAGAGTGAGATCGCAATATTGCAGATAAGGGTAGCTGATACCGAGAGCAGGCGTGCTGAGGATCATGAACAAATTCAGAAAATTCTAGCCCGCCTAGGCCTGTAAGCAAGACAGCCAGACTCGCTATAACAATGTATCCCAGCTTGCAAGGAAATTAATAAAGACTTGTACTTTGCTTTCATGAAATAATAAATGAAATAACAATTCTGCCCTAAAAAGTTTCTGAGTACATTTACCCAGTATAAGGGAAACCATATAATTGATAATTTTTGGAATCAAATGACAAGCATCGTAATGTTGTTTATGGGAAATAACACTATCGGAAATTATGCTCAGTGCAAAAACAAGTATGCTCGTTGCCCAACAAATGAAGAGTACAATTCATGTACCGGAATGGAAATAGAGAAGAAGCTATTTTTGAGGAACACTATGACCTTGAAGGATTCGTTCAAAGGAGAGGGCCACACATAGTACTTCAGGCAAGAAACAGTAACCCTAACAAAATCAATATTTTCTTTCTCCACTATTCGACATTTTTTCAGTCCGAAATAATTTCTCTCATCAATAAACGCCTTTTCAATAAAATACTAAATACATCTGAAAGATTACCAGGTAATGACTTCCAGTTATACCAAGATGCAAGGAGGGGTACATAATACTATATGATTATAACGAGAAGGGTGAAACAATAAAATAAACAACGCGGAAGTCTATTCAACTAGATCCATAATATTTCTGTTCATAATACAACAGAATACAAACTATAGGGAATACAACAAAAATGTAAAATGCTAAAACGACAGATACATCACCGTGTGAAAAGAAACACATCGGATAGATCAGCAAAATAAGCGATGTGATGATTATGATCATGACAGGAGTGAAATCTCGATTGGAACCCCATAGATAATAATCAACAGTTTCGAGGAAAAGGAGGAGAAACGTGAAATTGTGAAGTGAGAGATAAATTAAGATGAGGAGGGAGTAAAGTGAAACTTATAAGGAAAGGGGGGGCAGCGTAGTGGGTAAGAGTTGGGCGGAATATCGATTTAAAATATTTATGTCTAGCAAGAGCGATCACAACCAAACCCTAAACTTACAACAAAAGTTATTATTCAAATTAACTTATACGCTGAGATAATAAATTTTTTCAAAACACATAAAAATACCCCGACAACATATCAAACGATATGCACGTTAGTAAGATGAACACAGAAGTGAACATAAAATTTTTCAGAGGACCACATGTGTGGTAGAAAGTAGTAAGGAAATAATAAACCAATTGACATATAACCTAACACCATTCATCAGATGCTTGGGGGATACGATAATGTATAACACACACGAGTCTCTAAAACTAACTACGCTACAACACAACCAAATAACAGAAAAAGGGAATTCCAATGTAAACCAAAGGTATACATAGCTGATCACTATTAATAAGTTAGGGGTCGACAAAGATATGCCAATATTAGTCCTATAAGTGTATGTGGAATAACCAATTTGAAAGTATGCTCCTTTATTCATTCAACACATTCAAGATAAAGCCCAGAACAACTATGAAAAACTACGATACATCAAGGGTACATCACGAGAATTTAACCCTACGTAAACGAAACAAAGTTAAAGATGAAACGTCCGACGATTTTCCTGGGGGATTCAGAATCAGAGTAATTAAAATGCCCAAGAACAAAACGGTAATACAACGCTGCTCCCTAACCGGCGGAAGCGACTTCTTACTAAAAACTTCCACGAAACACTATACACCACAATAATAGTGGGCACAATAAGCCCTAGTATTGCAACGATGTACTGGTGATCCTCTTCCTGTGGAACACTCGCCAAATAACAACCAACCACCACTACGAACACAACCGCAATCAAGGGAACAAGATACGACATTTTAATCTAAGGACGAATGAAAATTTAAGTAAGGAAACTTATTTTACGTTTTGACAAATTCAAGAAAATGGCAAAGTGTATATATATAAAATGGAGGTAACGGTTCGCCACATTCTAGCCGTTGGAGCCCCACTTGCCACTTTTGTCCTTTTCTTAACCCATGCCACGAATAAGACGCTTAAATTCAGGGCAAAAGTTTCCGACTTGAAAGGACTGCGACACCCCATAAAAATTTAAATCTTATTTCAAACCCTTAAGGTAAAATCAATCACCGAAAGGTTTCAAATTGTTAGAATAATTACTTTGGGAAAAAGTTTACAAATTAATAACACTATTCCTAAATCACTTTATAATACTGAAGAGGGACAACAATCATGTTCACTCAATTATTCAATACAGAATTATCACGCAAACACTTTAAAATACTGGGTGGAAACAGTAGTCAAAATCACTCAATTGTTCCATTCAAGATGTATCATGGCAAGGCAACAGTCACGAAGCAAACATTTTTTATGATACTACAGAGATCAAATGCATTCGTTAGAACTTACTAGATTACTTACATAATAACCGTTGGTTTGCAAAAGTGGAAATACAAGTACATAGTTTGAGGCAACAATGTTTTATTCAAAGCAGTACAACAACATGGTTACAGCAATCCTTAGACCATTAATCTGATGACTCACATTCTGAGTCATACCTCACTACCCCAAATTCTAAAAAGAATGCATCATTTTCGGCTTGTTCTTGCCTAATTTTCTCCTCTTGTACCTTTTTGTTCATGGCCTCTTCTTCCAACATTCCTTTTTGAGCTTCTTCATCCATACGGAGTTGATGTAACTCTTTCTCAGTAAGAGGGCAATTAGTCTGTGACGACGAACAGCCTATACCTCTGTGGGTACGGCCGGAGTATTTTTCCTGAAACCAAGCCGACTTAGCACCCATTTGTTTCTCTAGTTGTGCCGCCTTTCCATACATGGAAAGATGCAGCTTGCGATCCTTTTCAGAACTTTCTTTTAAAAGAGTGCAAATCAAAGCACGGCTCTCTCGAGAAATGTCATTGCATTTCTCATAAGCTTTTCTAAGATCATCCCTGACGGCGCATGAATCTTCAAACTGAAAAGCCAAATTCAAAAGCACCTCCTGACGACCCTTATCTTCATTAATTAATCTTTGCACCAAGGCTTCGACTTCGAAATCAGTATGAGGAAGCGAACAGGCCATTTGAAGTATTTTGTAGTAGAAGGTAAGTTTGATAATTTGAGAGGAATGAGATGGTATTTATAAGACAAAAAGGGGAGGGGGAAAATAATTTGAGATTTTGTTATCAACGGATATATTCCTACACATTTTGTCGTATTAACTCGTTCCGATAATGGGATATTCAGTAGGGAATACGCGATGACCAGTTCAAGAACAAATACCCTCACTTGTTTTGCAAATTCACAATCTCCTGCAACGTCTTGATTTCGGGACGAAATCTTCTAACCTGGGGAGGCTGTGACACCCCGTAAGAAAATTTTGATTCTCTTTGCGTTAAGTAAAAGTCATGTACTGCAAGTTTGCAAGTTTACTATAAATTTCAACGAGAGGTCATTTTGTGACCGTCAATGCATTACTTTTGTCATGGAAAATCTAAATTGCAGGAAAATATCACCATTATTACTCTGTGTCTGAAAGGATATTTTAGAACGCGTAACGATTTCTTAGTTCATTTTTGTAAAACGAGGCCATTTACTGGTAACACTTTATGAAACCGCCTACGTACAAATTAATAACCATGACAACTATAAATGGGTTCAACAAAGATAAAATAACTTATACAAAAACCCATATCAGATATATATATGCATATAAACACATATGTCAACTAGTATATATATAATGAGAAAACACCATCATTACCAAACCTTATACACTACCATACCCATTTCTTACTTTGACAACTTCTATCACATGATACGTCTTATACAACTGATACAATTTCAAATGGAAAAGGTAATAATAATAGAGATTCCTTAATAGTATTAGAAAAAGAGACAATGATGATAACAGTATTAGAATTATCACCCTGGTGTAACAGTGTGCATGGTATACATTCACATGCAATGTTTTTGTAACTAAGCCAACGATTTACATATAAAATAGGAACCATGCACGAACCAGTTTATCTCAACTAAAACCTGAAAACAAAGACTACACAAATCGGTGGGAGTTAGGCTTTCGCTTTTGTTGGATTCAAGGGCTAAAGAGCGTCGGGTTCGAATTAGTGTTAATCAAGGGTTGGTTCAAGCTTCTCGTCATCGTCACGCATCGACCCATTTAGCGATACTTAGACCTTTGTAAGTTACCCTTGTGGCTTAATGTTGTCATACCATGTTACTGATTTATAGTTTAATAAGCGACGTGAATAAACACGTCAAGGTCTTGGCAAAACTAGACAAGGGTCTCGACCTCGCACGACAAACATGTGACATGCATGGCACCGCCCATACATGGCCTTATAGAAGTGAGTGTGCCGATCTCTTGTTGTGATACGCATGTAATATGCACGTACACATTCGACCTAGCATAACCTAGTCTCAAGCATGTTGGAAAAAAAATGTAAAAACTTTAGCTAGCAAAACCGATATTCATAACTGGATGGAAACGTTGGCACTAGGGATGAAGTAGGAACTAGGTTTATCTTTCAAATGACTTGTCTGATGGTTAGCATCATAACCCCATGATACTTTGGCATGGTTGCATCATGAGACCCAACTCATGTTGCACATAAATAAGCCAGGAGAGGGTTACTACCCTTGCCAAAATAATGGCCTACGCGAGAGACGAAAACCTCGTCCTTGTGGTTCATTACTAGACATAGCAACGGGGCAAACCAATAAGACATGTGACGAACCATCGCGAGCCATTAGCTCAAGGTTGGGACGTCGCAGTTCCCTAAGAACCCAAGCAACTCATGCTTGTTGTTTCATACAAAAGCCTCGCGCCTACTCGACCAACTTATACCAAATCACACGCAACGAGCCATGGAAAGTTATTGCTGCTGTTACAGCCGTGCGTCCTACAAAGGGCAAAAAGATCATCCTCGTGTCTTGAATTGGAGTCTTCTTGTTGCTAACTAAACAAGTTGTAAACATGCAAAGCAGATAGGAAAACTAGTATATATATATGTGTGTCGTTAGGCAGAAACGATGAGTATTAAACTCACTGTTATGGTGTCGGATGAACATCAACAAGAAAAGGGAAGGAAAAGAAACCATGTGACCATTTTATATATATACATGAGGTAGGAGAAGAAAAAAAAAGAAAAAAAACCAAGTAGGTAACCCACTGTACTCGACCCAAAATCAGAAAATGCAAGGGAAGTGGGTGGCCATGTAGGGACTTCATTATTTAATTAACACTATTAATGTTTACTTGTAAATATAGACACCAAGAAATATAGAAACGTACGTGTCATCGAGTCTTTGGTCCACCTTATGTCGAGACTTGAAGGGGGTAAACTCATTATCGAGACCGGGATTACTCGAAAGTTAGAAAATTATAAAACCACGATTTTTGACAAATAAGGAGTAATGATAACAAAATTTATAAACAAATTTAACGCGGTTTATAAAACTTATTTAACGTTAAAAGTATTTTAAAGTTCATTCGGATTTTTAAACATGAAAAGTTATACAAAGGTTGCATATATTATAGGAGGGATTAAAAATATATTTTAAATGTAAACGAATCAAGCGAACCGTGATATGTAAATCTGATAATTACATAAATTAATTAACGACTACGATGTAAATAAATAAACGCGATAAGAAATATATATAAACTTAGTAACTTACAAATGATGTTTATATTTTCTTTAGATATAAATCACATGGACTTGTGAATATAAATTGCGACGCGTGATAGTATAGATTCCTGTATAGATACTTATAGATGTAAAGTCGTCCCTAGAGCCAACGGTTTAATCAACACTTTGAAAACGTAAAACGTTAACTCATAAACGACCCTGCCTCTTGACCATGTGCATAATACACTGCATACATTAAGTTTTAGAATGTAAACTCAGAATTGTCATAATTACTTAGGTGTTTGACTGAGTCGCTATTTGACGTGCCTTAATCCATTACCAACCTCCGACGATTAACTGTCAAGGTGAGTTTTCATAGCCCCTACTCTACTGTTTTAAATCATCTTTTGGGGTGAGAACATTGCTTATTTCAAACGTGTGAATACAAGTGCAATTACTCATTACTGATTGGTCTAAGTCCCGATTTAACCCAAGTTGCTATCTGCCCGATTTATCATGAACCGTTAATTACTTGTAAGCGCGAATGTTATGGATAGATCTATCAGGATTGACGTTCCTATTTGTCTTGGACTGACATTAGTCAAGCAAACACAATTTCATTTGAGTCAGGTTACGGGTGTCCCGGGTTAGACACCTAGGAGGGCAATCATCCATTGTTGGTATATGTTAACGCTTCGGTGTCATGAGCTTAGACAATAGTAATGCAACTTATATGACTTTGTATCTGTTATATTGTCATATGTGGATGAAATCTTGTGATTCATAAACACTACATATTTCTGCTTAAACAAACCTATGAACTCACCAACTTTATGTTGACACTTTAGCAATGTTTTCTCAGGTATTAAGAACGAAGATGCTATATGAAGTCTCATGCATTGCAGTCATTTCCCGTTATCAGAACGATCATTTGTACAAATTAAAACAAAGTTTGTATTACATGATTTTTATGCTTCCGCTCAATGTTTAAACATTTATAAATTCCTAAACAAATGATCGATTTTCTTAAAACGTCTCATATAGAGGTCGTTCTATATTGCTTAGAAGTATGATAATCATGAAGTCACACGCCCTCGGATGCCATTATACTCTAATATTTGGGGGTGTGACAGATGCCGTAACACATATTTTAATATGCGCGCGCAGCGCGCTATAAACAAAAACACACGTTGTAACAATTTGTGTGATGCCCTAATCCTACTAACAGGTTCCCTAATCATAACAATAATCGATAACTGATTATGATTACATGTTACCCTAAACATATATTTAGCAATGTTTTCTCAGGTGTTTTATCTTACGGAATATAAGGAGTCTGCATTGGTATATTGGCATGTAGAGGTCTATCTCTCGTATCAAGTCCTCTTCACGCCATGAAGTCACAATCCCAAATCGAGAATTCGGATGCTATCGATATTTTTCAAATCGACAATTTTGAAAAAAAGTTCGAAAATCTGAAAAAAAAGTTTGAAAATCTGAAAAACAAATCGATGTTTTTATAAATTTGAGAAAAAAAAAATAATTTGAAAAAAAAAATCAAAAATTTGAAAAAATTTCGAAAATTAAAAAAAAATCCGAAAATTTTAAATCAAAATTACAAAAAGAATATTTCGATATTTTTTTAAAAAGAAATTACGATTTTTTTTTTGTAAATTTCTTTTCACAAACTTTTTTTCGATAAATTTGCATTTTAGTGCATCTGTTTGATGTACTTTAGAGCATCCGTTTGAAAACAAACAAATGTTGTAATTTGTATATTAAGAGATGTTGTAACACATATTTTTGGTGCACTAATTGTACAAACAAACATTGTGACAATTCGTGTGATGCTCCAATCATACTAACAGATGCCCTTATCATAACACAATCGATAACTGATTATGATTACACGTTACCCTAAATATACAAATAAATGCCCTAAACATACACAATGATGCCCTAATGCTCATACAAATGGATGCACTAAACATAACAAACAGATGCCCTATCTTAACATGATGATCGTATCATACTAAGAGATGTCATAACACATATTTTTGGATGCAATATACACAATGATGCTCTAATGTTCATACAAATGGATGCACTAAACAAAACAAACAGATGCCATAACTTAACATGATGCTCTTATCATACTAAGAGCTACCGTAACACATATTTTGGATGCATTAATTATACAAACACACGTTGGAACAATTTTTGTGATGCCCAAATCATACTAAGCGATGCCTTTATCATAACAATAATCGATAACTGATTATGATTACACATTACCCTAAACATATAAATAGATGCCCTAAACATACATAATAATAACCTAATGTTCATACAAATGAATGCACTAAACAAAACAAACAGATGCCTTATCTTAACATGATGCTCTTATCATACTAAGAGATGTCGTAACAAATATTCTGGATGCAACAAACACAATGATGCCCTAATGTTCATACAAATGAATGCACTAAACAACACAAACAGATGCCCTAACTTAACATGATGCTCTTATCATACTAAAAGATGTCGTAACATATATTTTGGATGCACTAATTATACAAACAAACGTTGTGACAATTCGTGTGATGCCCTAATCATACTAACAGATGCACTTAACATAACAATAATTGATAACTAATTATGATTACACGTTACCCTAAACAAACAAATAGATACCCTAAACGTACACAACGATGCCCTAATGTTCATACAAATAGATGCACTAAACAAAACAAACAGATGTCTTAACTTAACATGATGCTCTTATCATACTTAGAGATGCCGTAAAAAATATTTTAGATGCACTAATTATACAAACAAACGTTGTAAAAATTCGTTTGATGCCCTAATCACACTAGTGTGATGGGGTGGGGGGGGGGGGGGGGGGGGGGGGGGGGGGGGGGGGGGGGGGGGGGGGGGGGGGGTGGGGGGGGGGGGGGGGGGGGTGGGGGGGGGGGTGGGGGGGGGGGGGGGGTTGGGGGGGGGGGGGGGGGGGGGGGGGGGGGGGGGGGGGGGGGGGGGGGGGGGGGGGGGTTTTTTTTTTTTAAAAAAAAAAAAAAAAAAAAAATGGGGTAAAAAAAACAAACGTTGTAAAAATTCGTTTGATGCCCTAATCACACTAACAGATGCCCTTATCATAACAATAATCGATAATTGATTATGCTTAAACGTTACTCCTAAACATACAAATACATGCCCTAAACGTACACAATGATGCCCTAATGTTCATACAAATGGATGCACTAAATAAAACAAACAGATGCCCTATCTTAACATGATGCTCTTATCATACTAAGAGATGCCTTAACACATATTTTGGATGCAACATACACAATGATGCCCTAATGTTCATACAAATGGATGCACTAAACAAAACAAACAGATGCCCTATCTTAACATGATGCTCTTATCATACTAAGAGATGTCTTAACACATATTTTGGATGAAACATACACAATGATGCCCTAATGTTCATACAAATGGATGCACTAAACAAAACAAACAGATGCCATAACTTAACATGATGCTCTTGTCATACTAAGAGATGCCGTAACACATATTTTGGATGCACTAATTATACATACAAACGTTGTAACAATTCGTGTGATGCCCTAATCATACTAACAGATGCCCTTATCATAACAATAAGCGATAACTGATTATGATTACACATTACCCTAAACATACAAATGGATGCCCTAAACATACACAATGATGCCCTAATGTTCATACAAATAGCACTAAACAAAACGAACAGATGCCCTAACTTAACATGATGCTCTTATCATACTAAGAGATGCCGTAACACATATTTTGGATGCACTAATTATACAAAACAAACGTTGTAGCAATTCGTGTGATACCCTAATCATACTAACAGATGCCCTTATCATAACACTAATCGATAACTGATTATGATTACACGTTACCCTCTAAACATACAAATACATGCCCTAAACGTACACAATGATGCCCTAATGTTCATACAAATTGATGCACTAAACAAAACAAACAGATGCAATATCTTAACATGATGCTCTTATCATACTAAGAGATGTCTTAACACATATTTTGGATAAAACATAAATAATAATGCCCTAATGTTCATGCAAATGGATGCACTAAACAAAACAAACAGATGCAATTACTTAACATGATGCTCTTGTCATACTAAGTGATGGCGTAACACATATTTAAAAAAAAGTTCGAATTTTTTACAAATTTTCAAAAAAATTGATTTGTTTTTCAAATTTTCGAACCTTTTTAAAAGATTTTGAACTTTTTTTCAAATTTTCGAACTTTTTTTCAAATTTTCAAACTTTTTTTCAAATTCGCACCATATCGTCTTGCACCTGAAAAGATGAAGGAATTAGCCTAGCAACTGAAAGAACTTTCCGACAAAGGTTTTATAAGACCAAGTTCCTCTCCGTGGGGAGCACCGATCGTTGTATTTGTCAAAAAGAAAGATGAATCATTCCGATGGAGTATCGATTTATCCTGATAATGAACAAACATGATGTTAAAAATCGTTACCTCTTACCAAGAATCGATGACTTATTCGATCAGTTGCAAGGATCTAGCATCTACTCGAAAATTAACTTAAGGTTAGGTTATCATCAGTTAAGGGTTAGAGAAGAAGATATTCCCAAGACTGCTTTCAGAAACACATACGGACACTATGATTTTCCAAGTTCTGCATTTTGGGCTACTAACGCACACTGCGTAATTCATGGACCTCATGAAACCGTGTTGTGCAAACGCATACTTGACAAGTTTTTGATTTGTGTTCCTAGACGAAATTCACATAATACTCTCAGTAATGCGAAAGAACACGAGGAACCCTTGAAAACTATTCTCGAGTTGCTAAAGAAGGAAGAACTGTATGCCAAATTTTCCAAGTGTGAATTTTGGATCAATACAGTAAAATTTCTTAAACATGTGATCGATAGCAGTGGTATTCACGTAGACCCAGCTAAGATTGAGGCTGTTAAGAATTGGGCATCTCCAACCACTCCTTCGGAGATTCGCCAGTTCTTAGGTCTTGCAGGTTACTATAGGAGATTCATCGAAGGATTCTTTGAAATAGCTAAGCCCATGACTGAGCTGACCCAGAAGAACCATAAGTGTAAAACTAGGGGTGAAGAAACAGAATAAGCTTTTCGACAATTGAAACAGAAGGTAATGTGCACCTATTCTACACTACCAGAAGGCAATGATGATTTTGTGGTGTATTGTGATGCATCCATAAAAGGTTCGTGTGTTTGTCCTGATTGCAAAAATAGAAGGTTATTGCATACGCTTCCAGACAACTAAAGGTCTACGAGAAGAACTACACCACTCATGATCTGGAATTAGGAGTAGTAGTGTTCGCCCTAAAGATTTGGAGACACTATTTGTATGGCACGAAGTGTGTAGTGTTCACCGATCATAAGAGCCTACAACATATCCTAAATAAAAAAGAACTCAATATGAGGCAACGTCGATGGATAGAACTCCTAAGTGATTACGATTGTGAGATTCGTTATCACCCAGGGAAAGCAAATGTCGTAGCAATTGATTTGAGTCGAAAGGAAAAGATCGAACCGTTACGAGTAAGAGCCTTGGTTATGACTATTGGCTTGGACCTTCCGTCATGAATCCTTGAAGCTCATAATGAAGCAGTTAAGATTGGAAACATTAAAGCAGAAGATATTGGTGGCATGCTAAAGAAGTTAGAAGCCCGCGCTGATGGAACGTTATGTTTGGATAATAGAAGTTGGCTACCGTGTTACGATGACACAAGACCTTTGATTATGTACGAGTCGTATAAGTCAAAGTATTCTATTCATCCAGGATCCGACAAGATGTACCACGACATGAAGATGTTATATTGGTGGCCAAACATGAAGGTTGACATTGCCACATATGTCAGCAAATGCCTGACTTATGCCAAGGTCAAAGGCGACACGAAAGAACCCTAGCCCTCCGTTTACTGGTCCAACCACAGCACCAGAATGGAAGTGGAGAAGGTAACAATGGAGAATCGTCACCACAAGCCAGCCCAGCAACACAACAAGATCGATACATTTGGGTCCATTGATGATCGTCTTAACTAAGTATGCCTTTCTTGCCAATAAAGGAGACTGATTCAATAGAGAAACTGGCAAGACTTTACTTAAGGGAAGTAGTATCAAGATATGGTATACCAGTATCAATTATCTCCGATCGTGATAGCCATTTCACTTCGAGAGTTTGGCAATCTTTGCATAAAGCTTTGGGTACGCAGTTAAACCTGAGCACTGCTTATCAAACTCAGACCGATGGTCAGAGTGAAAGGACCATCCAAATATTAGAAGACATGGTGAGAGCCTGTGTAATCGATTTCGGGAATGGTTGGGACAATCACTTACCCCTAGTAGAATTTTCGTACAACAACAGTTATCACACGAGCATTAAAGCTGCACCGTTCGAAGCACTTTACGGTAGAAAGTGTCGTTCACCTGTTTGTTGGGCTGAAGATGGATAAGCGCAAACTCACCGGTGACCAAGAATTATTACCATGAGACTATGGGAAGATCTTTATGATTAAGATCCTTGCATGCAAGCTGCACGTGCCGGTGCGGTAGACAAACACTGGGCAGAGATTTATCGCTGACCAGATTCCGTGCAAGGCCCCATTTAGCTTATGAAGTTGGAGACAAGGTTATGCACAAGTGAGTCATACCTTGGTGACGGGGTAGAGTGTAGGAGGTCGATTTGGACATGTGGAAAAAAAAAAAGTTTTAAACCCTTCGTTAAATTACCCTTTCTAATCATAGAAAGGATTGGCCCAGTAGCTTACCGATTGGAATTGCCCCAGGAGCTTAGTAGAGTGCACAATGTGTTCCACGTCTGCAACTTAAAGAAATGTTTGTCCGATGACACACTCGTTATTCCCCTGGAGAGGAAATTTCCAACTCGACGACAAACTCATTTCGATGTAAGACCCAGCAGATTATGGGACCGTTGAGGTCACGCAACTCAAACAAGCCGTACTACATACGTTAAAAGTCCCGTAGGAATACACGAAGAGGTATAAAACAAAGTACACGTGGGAACGTGAGGACCAGTTCAAAGCAAATACCCTCACTTGATCGAGAACCTACCATCTCCTCCAACGACCCGTTGTATTTTGGGACGAAATCTTCTTAACCCCTGGGAAGACGTGACACTCCGTAAAATTTAGATTTACTCTTATTTCCTAGAGAAAAAATTATGTAACCGCAAAAATTTGACAAATTTACCGTATCTCAGAAGAAAGTTTTCGATGACGAACCAATCATTGTTTTTGTGTTATAGAAAGCCTTAATAGCACGCGAATATCACTATTATTGCTTTTGTGTCTAAAAAGATATTTTAGAACTTGTAGCGATAAAACCATATTTATTTCACATTTGGTGAAACGAAGTCATCTACTTATATTATTTTTATGAAACCGTCTATACTCAAATAAATACCCGTGTCCACGTCAATATCCAAAGTTCTTCTTTACAAAAAATTCCATCTTGGTACACAATCCATCTCAAAACTTTGATATGTAAATTAAAAGCCATGACAACCTGTGACCAAATTCAAAATAAGTAAAATAAGACACCATAATGTATATTCCTTACATGACTACCCTATCTATCCTTTTCCTTCTAAATATTCACATGCTATTACTTACGTCTCATCACCTGGTCTCAATTTCAATAAAGGCAAGCATAGTAGGTATTCCCAATAGTATTAGGAAGTACCAATGATAACCAATAGTATTAGAAACTATCACTATTGTCCAATATTGTGTGTAATATCACTTCGCATGCATTTGAAAGTTCCAGTAACCAAGCTAGTATTTTGTGTATAAATAAGAACCATGCATGTACACTTCTAGCACAACTAAATTTTGAAAACAAGTAAGAAGTAAGCACGGTTCGAGCTAGGATTTTCGTTGGGATCAAGGAGTAAAGGGACGTCGGGTTTAAAAGGGTAGAAACCAAGGGAGGTTTGAGCTTTCTTATCACCATCATCCCTCCTCATCGTCTAGCTAACTTGGACCTCGGTAAGTCGCACTCGTAGCTTAACGTTTATCATTATTATGTCATTTCCTTGTAGTCTAACGTATGACATAAACGAAACACGCCTAGCCTTGACAAGCTAGACGAGGGCCTCGGTTTGCATGACAAGTACACGACATGCATGGTACAACCCATGCATGATCCTTGTGTACGTATGCATGCCAAGCTCTTGTAGGACTGTACATGAAAATGGAGACATAGGCGTCGTCCTAAAATGAACTAGTATAAAACATATCATTTAAGAAAATGAACAACGAACCAAGGAGTTTTACAAGATGATTTAAACATGTACGTTATAACAAAAACATGAGGCTCACTAGTGCCGAAAAATCAAGGAGTATACGTGGAATTGCCATAGGACTCTTATTGCTGAGACCTTGGAACTCACCTGGCTAACAAAGTGACACAATGGACGAACCACAGCGAGCCGTTGGCTCTCTGTTAGGACATCACAGGCCCCAAAGTGAACACCGAGCAAATGTTCACTATGGTTCATACCAAACTCTGTAATGCTATGACAACTATTCTAGCTAAAACACACGAGACGCACCCATGCATTGCCAAGAAGCCATAACAGTTGCTTGCCTTGTCGCGGCTGTTAGGGCTGCAAAGGACATAGCAACGCCCTTGTGCCTCAAATAATTATCCGGCCCTCTTGGCTAAGCATTTGAAGTCGGGATCATGCGGTTTAATGAGAGAACCAAGTAATACATGTTTGAATGTTACATTATGTGAAGAAGAAACCACAAAAGTGCTAAGCTAACTCCACAGTGGGCCGACTGCAATCAAGACTGAAGAAGAAAGAGACAATGGCCATGTGGTCTGTTTATGGTAATGAACATAAAAGGGCCCATCATGTAATTCATTTTATAACAACATGGAAACGAAAAGAATATGTTGAAACATGCATTATTTTCGAGCTCTCGGACGTCCCACCCGAGACCCCACATCGGGTTGGCAAACTCGTTAACGAAACAAGACTATTTCGAAATGGGTAGAAAATTACAAACAACATTTTTCGATGACATAGAATTAGTAACAACGAAACCGAATTTTAAACGAGTAAACGAATCTAACACGATTTATATAATTTATTTAACACAAAAAAATTTTAAAGAGCTTTATTTCGGGTTTTAATAAACGTAAAAGTTTATAGAATTGAAAGCGTAAAATTTTGAAATGTAAAATTTAAATATCGATAATACAAATTAAGGAAATTTAAGGATAACCAATTGATAATAAGGAAACTAAAGAGGTTTAATTATTGAGATAATATACTAAAGGTAGAAAATAAGAAACCTAACACTTATTATTTTTAAAAATTTTAGGATAAAAGATATAAATAAATCATTTTATTTAACAAAGAGAACGAACCGGAAAATAAAAAACAAGCTAGATAACGAATATATTCAAACACTATAGTATATGTAAGATCTCCCCAAGGAAAGTAAAATAAGTTACAACATATAATTTATAAATTTATGTATATAGACTTATGGTTGTAAAGTCGTGTATCAACCCTAGAGCCAACGGTTTAAAGAACATTTTGAAAACATAAGATGTTATCTCATAAACGACAGTGCCCTTTGATGACCCATTTGTATACAGTCATATTCAAACTTAAGATTTGTAGAATGAAAATTCAGATTTGTCATAATACCTAGGTGTTTTGACCTGAGTCACAATTTGACCGTGTATTATCCATTATCAGTTACAGGCGATTAACTGACAGGTGAGTTTTTCATAGCCCCTACTCAACTGTATTTAATCATCTTTTGGGTGAGGACATTGCTTATTTTCAAACAATTGTGAAGTACATCTAATTATACATTACTGATAGGTCTAAGTCCCGAATTAACCCAAGTTTCTATTTGCCCGACATATCATGAACCGTTAAATACTTGTAATCCGCGAATTTTATGGATAGATCCTATCGGGAATTTGAACGTCCCTATTCGACTTGGCTGACATTAGTCAAGCGAATACAAATTTTTTTCATTTTGATCAGATTTACGGGTGTCACAGGTTAGACATCTGCAAGGCATTCATATCATTGTTGGTATATTAACGCTTCATTGTGCAGACTTAGACGATAAGTAATGAAAATTATATCACTATGATATTTGGTATCTTTCAATTTGCGATGAAATCTTGTGATATTCAAAAACTATTTCTGTTAACAAAAAAACATAAACCTATGAACTCACCAACTATTAGTTGACAACATTAAGCAATGTTTTTCTCAAGTATTAAAAACGAAGATTGCTAAATAAATCTCAAGCATTGCATTCATTTCTAGTTATCTAAAGATCATTATACTAGTTAAAAAACGAATGTCGTATTGTCTATTGTTAGCTTCCCGTAAAAAGTTAAACAATTTATTATTTTCCTAATACAAGTGATCAATTTTATTAAACGTCTCATATAGAGGTCGTACCATAATGCATAGATATGAAAGACCATGAAGTCACACGCCCTCGGGTGCCATTTATAATACTATGCTATTCTTGTGGGGTGATGACAAATATAGTCTCAAACGACTAGATGCTTAGAACTCCTTCATATGATCTTCTTTCGGTCCAATCACGCCGTACGGATTACGGAGGAAACCGCTACAAATCAAACCTTAGTCCATAGAAGATGACTCTCAAGGAAAAGTTGACTAGATTCCTTAAGGAACAAAACTGAAGCCTTTGATCATTCGCATATTTAGTAAGAATTTCACAACCAATTAGGGTGTAACTAATAGTGTCAAAGAAACCGGCCACGGAAGGAATTTGATTAATGAGGTGCAATTTAAAGAGTTGTGATGCCAAATGACTTAACACATAACTTCTCAGCTCCACGCACTCCTCAATCAAATGGCGTGGTTAAAGGAAAAAAATGACACTTCAAGAAATGAGTAGGTAGCTATGATGAAATAGAGCAATTGTTACCACAAAAGTTTTGGTGTAACGCAGTAGACACTTCAACATACATTCTCAACTGAATCCTAATTAGATCCATCTTAGGAAAAACACCCTACGAACTTTTAAGAGGTAGGAAACCTACTTTAGATTACTTTAGAGTGTTGAAGGTAAAGTGCTTCATTTTAAACACTAAAGACTACCTTACAAAGTTTGACCCAAAGTCATACGAAGGTATCTTTTTAGGTTACTCTCAAAATAGTAAAGCCTACATCATCCTAAATAAACATACTAGGAAAGTCGAAGAATCACTTAACACGAGCATACTTTAAGCCATTTATTGTGAAAATTAGGACAAGTAAACATTCTAATTCCATCCCCGCACTTGAATTATACAACGTCCTCGTTGTATATATAAAACATTAAATACGAGAATTTAAAAAGAATTAAATGGAAACTCCCCCTAATATTTGCTCGAAAGATCTCCATGTTCGTTAAGAGCAATAATTCATGTTCAATTACCTCTTGAGGTTTCAAGACTCCAACACTTCAAGATCTTCCAGATTTGAAAATTCGCCACCAATATTCGTCGATATTTCTTTCACGAGGTCCTGTATAAATTCTCAGAAAAAATTCAATTCTATCTCTGGTGTATTCGTTTGGTTAGAAAAATAAATCCTAAAACTATGCAGGAAGTCAATACGCCGTATCCATTCCCCAGGATACGCCGTATTGACACTTGTATACGCTGTATTTATTTAATGAATACGTCGTATAGACTGTGCTAAAAATAAAGACTGGATAACGTCCAGATAGTCGATACGCCGTATCCACGGGGTTTGGATACGCCATATAGACAGTCTGGGAAGACAAACTCGATAAAAAAATTGAAAATTACAATACCGGTTTATGTCCTCCCGGCAAGCACTTTTTTATACAGACAAGTCTTTAAGTTTATACTTGTCCCAAAATAAATCCCATCCATTATAAAACAATTTAGGGTCGACACAAGGGATACCAAATGTCACATACAATAATTGATTAGAAAAAAAAAAAAAAAAGACATCCTTTTGATAAAGAAAGATTCTAAGTCATGATATACACATTTAAATTCCTTGACAAAAGATTTTCAGTTTTGAAAAATTTTAATAGATGTATCATGACTTGTTTACAAAAGCTATTTGACCCAATCGTTGCATTATGGCACCAACATCGACATTTATTACATTAGAAAACGGTAAGACAGATCAAATCCCCCTATTACAAATGCACGAATGAGAAAACAAAGTTCAGAGATTTATGTACATGTGCACAAGTGTCTTCGTTATTATCAGATAATAGTTACCATCCCTGCCCCGTTTTAAAAGTTTAGTATTACCATTTGTTCAATCTAGGCAACCCCAAACACCCCCTAATCAGATTATTAGAGGCACCAAACATCCCTGAATCAAATTAGTACATCCCTAAACAAAAACACCTTCATATCAGTTCTAAACAACGTGAATCGCTCTTATATCAGAATTAGGCATACATGAACACCCCAAACACTTTTACATCCCTCAATATACATTGATCAGGTCAATAGAAATATATTTTTCACATATCCTGTCACTTTCCAATTTCTCGTTCACTAACAAATATAAGTAACAATCCAAGTTTGTCTTACTAGGTGTTAACCCGTGAACTTTATGACAAACTATTAACTGTCAACATAGTATTAATACAACTAAATAGTAAATAGAGTATGGGATTTGGGTATTTGAAACTAATTATATTTCAATAAAATAAAATAAAACCTATTGTTGGATCAAATCAAAAACGAAAATAAAAAACCAAAAGAAAATACAAACGGTTATCCTACATAATTTGTTTGGATCAAAACAAAAACCAAAATTATACAAATAAACAAAGAAATAATTTCTACGAGATGTAAACCATTTCTATATATTTTATACTAGATTTTAACATAATCAAACCTGGGATCGAACAAGAGAGGGATCGTATAGGATTATAGTGGTGGATTTCGTGATTTGAGGGGAAGAGTTTTGTTAGCCGAAGTTGTGAGATTGTGAGAATGACCCGATCAATCAATCTAATGATAACCTATTTTTATGGACAGTTTTTTTAGAATGACTGTGAGATTCCTAAATTACCCTTCCATCTTTCAAAACTGAATATCTAAATTTTAATTTAATTACAATTATGCCACAAGTGATTTCAGCCATTGATCACATATTTTAACGATTAAGATTGGTTCTCGCAGTTCTGTACATTCATTTGGTTCTGAAAAGAACTTCACACTATATATATATATATATATATATATATAATAATATATAATATATATAATATTAAAATGGATATGTCGTCGTTGTGTAGGTATATTTTACTGATTCAAGTTTTAAATTTATATTTTGCCGACTCTACCTAAAAACAACACTTTACTGAGCAGTGTACCCGGTCAGATGAAGTTTCGTGGTAAGTAGGGTGTTGATCACTAAGAGCGGGAGCTTTACCTCCTAATTCTATCAGTATTTTATCTATGTTAGTACTAAATTAATCTAATTTATGCTAAACCTAAGTTAAACCTAAACTAATGATAAGGGGGGTTTCAGCCTAAGAGACTGGCACGGTTTTATGTATCTAACCTAGGGTTTTGATGACAAGTAAAACAATAAACACACATAAGAAGACAAGCAAACGATAGAGGAGCGGTTGAGAACTAATATAAGGAAAATGTATCAACCATGAATAATCCGATAGAACACAGGTTTGTTTATTTAGTGCAATGATTGTCTTATCTCGAAGTGGCATATCATTCCTAGACTTAGGCGGTACTTCTTCCTAAGACCTAGACACGCTAATTCTGTCACAATTAGGCGCATCCGCATAAAGCATCCTTATGTTGATTATAATCTATCTTAGGATCTAAGTAATGGTGCTCTTACTAAACCCTAGCTCATGGAGACTTTACCCACTTACTGCTTAACGGCGATCTATATACTAGTAGTCCACTGTCCGAGTCTTTACCTATGGAATAAGAACGTACTCGTTGATCCTAGGGTCACCTGCTAGTCCAACTAAGCTCACTATTCTAAAGGCAAAGATAGGTCAATATTTGTGATCCTATGATTCTAGATATATAAATTGCAATATGGAGAGCTATCCCGGACTCTTAGCCTACGCCCAAACAACACTGAAGTTGCAGCGCATTAAATATGTAGGACTAGACCCAGTTGAATGATAGGTCGCATACTTAAGCACGTAAACAAATATAAATTGATAAACATAAACAACAATCAACGATAAATTAAGCAATCAAGATAAACAAACCAAACATTAGATCTTCATAAACATGGGTATCAGCCGATAGTCATTGTAAAAATACACACGGTTTGATATATGAACGATTAAAGTAAAGAAACCTCGATCGAACGCGTATTCGGTTGCGCGAAGATTACAAGAGTTTTCCTATGATCTTGAGGCTCTTTTCTGACCTTCTATGCTCTTCTGATCGTCTCTTGGTCGACTTGGTGGTTTAGGGATTCACTTGCATGCCTAAAATTGAGTTTAGGGTCGTTTGTATATATAGGATCTGATAGTCGGTTCGATACGGCGTAATGGGAAGCTCAATACGGCGTATTGGATGACTTGGCGTGGGCTCCAAGAATAAAATATTCTAGAATTTTCTTGAGCTGATATGAATACGGCGTATCGGACCTCCTGGATACGGCGTATCGGAACTATTGGGTACGGCGTATTGGGCTACTCTGGTACGGTGTTTTGTACATCTTGGGTACGGCGTATCGAGCTTCTTGGGTACGGAGTATTGGCTGAAAGTGTGCTTTTCTTGATATTTGACCAAAGTATAATATATGACGTATGTACTACGGCGTATTCTTCAAAGTCAGGCAATTGTCTTTTGATTCGTCAAATATACTCCATTGTGTGGTTTCACTGCGACAAGATTGGTCAAACCCACTTTTACCGTTTCCACTTCATAACCACTTGACGCAACAGCGTATCAAGGTCAGTTCCATATATCTCATCAGGATCCGGTATTTCAGACGGTTTGAAAGGGTCTGTTAAAGAGGACATTGTTAGCATGACTCATGTCTAGTCTTCGATATGGTTCACGAGCACAACAGTGACCCGCTAACTCAGCTACTATGGTTAAACTGGCTTCGTCTAGATTAAGATGAAGTTGTGGGTCTATTGATTAAGTGATGAAGGTTTCTTTCTTTGCATTTTTTGAAACCATTGAACTAAATGAACATTGTCTTCTGGTTGGGTTTCTTCTACGGATTTTCTACCTATGATCAGCTCCATTAAGATCACGCCAAATCGCGACCTTCATTTGTCGTAAGCATGATATTATGGTTTAGTTAAGAGACATTAGCCTGAGCACATTGAAACTTTAACCATGCATTATAACTTTCTTCAAGTCACTTGTCGTAATGATTTAACAGCGAACATTTAAGCTAAAAATGAAATAAACGTGTATGTGTGTCTTATATGTTGTTTACGGAGTAAAGAGACATACACCCAGTCGTAGCAGAAATTTTTTTGGAGTAAATAACTGATGTAATACAGTTATATGGTTGCTATAATAAACTAAGTTGAGCGAATTGAAATAGCCACCAAAGTTTATTTCTTTTGAACGCTTTCTAATGAAACTTATTACCTACATATATTATTCAGGTATTCAGCTACAAAACACAAATGAATATCAAACATGAGAAACACACATAAGGCATTTTCACATCTATGGAATGTTACCTTAGTAATTATTATGAAATGAGATCTTGATTTCTGTTCATGTTTAATGAAACAATTTTTTTCAAAAATGAATATCAATCTTTTAATGACTTTCTTTAATTACATGAGCATATAAATAATATATCCATTTATAAACATCTTTTCAAAAATTGGCCAAAAAGTATTTCGGGTCCAATCTCCTGTGAAGCTCCATATCTTATTGATAAACACCCACGACCTGAAACACATCACGAATTCACTTGTCAGCATAATTAACAGCAGTCTGGGATTTATGCTAAAAACCATCTAACTTTCTCTGAGTGGGTGACTTGCATATGGATAAAGATGGATATTTATAAACTTTTCTAAATGTAAGCAGACCCATAAGCATACAAATTAATTCTAACTTTATATGCGCTTATATATTACATTTCTAAAAATCTTAACCTTAACGGAAAGAAACATACCAAATGTCCTTGTTTCATGATAATGTTTTTTGTGTAAAGAATACTATTATTTGAGGTCGAAAGTGTGGTGGAAGTCGTGATCATTGTTGCCACATGTATTGGTTGTGTACAACTAATTATCCCAATTATTGTATACCCATGCTTATGTAAATACTGCAAAAATGGAAATTCCAAACGTTACAAATCCAAAATAGCATCTGCATCATACTAACGTAACCTAATTACATCATATAAATTTGATATCATACGTGGTGTACATCTAACTAAATGTTTGTACCAATTCTACAACCTGATATTTTTAAAGACATAGTGGTTTAATGAGGCCACAAAATCCTAAATTCGAAAACCCTAAAAATCTTAGATTCATACAAACTGATAAGTGAAACTGGAATACATTAATTCTGCTTGTATAGATGTAAGTCATGTTGCATACCCGTATAACTATTAGAGGTGGCAAATGGATTTAGCTAAAAACTTGACTAAGTAGAATACGTCAAATGGATCAAGCCGGTGAAACAGGTTGGAGTCATCCGTGTTGAGGTCGAAGGAGAATATGATAGTTATAACCATATCGATGATCTCAAAACTTAGAGGGTTTGCTTGTTCTATTTACAATGCAAATGAATACATCAATGAGGCCAGATTATTTGTGATCAAATACTAATACTCAAGTTCTATAGTAAGCAAACCTTTTTTTATTGTTCTAAATCAATATTTCTTATTAATTCTTTTGAGGGTAAAACATCTTAACAACATTCAAGATAGATGCAACCAAGGTTGGTTTTGGCAATTTAATTATTTTATCCTACTAACTAAACCAAATTCCATCCATCAGTTGCCTTATCTTATCTTTTCTTCTAAATAACTTTGCTGGTATTGTTTACTGTTTTATTTTCCTCATAATAAATCTTTACTTTTTTCTTAATACTGAATCACAAAAACAAATTATTAGAGTTCAAGAAATTAAATTGAGTTAACAATGATCAAACCAGTTTTATTTACTAAATAAACATGAAATAGTTCATTTACATCGTGTCGATACAAACACACGGATGCGTTCATGAGAGATGACTTACCTAGTCTACGTGTTCTCATCTGCTCCCCTTGTAGCTTCTCTATTTCATGAGCAATCAAAATAAGATTATTCTCTATTGCTTCCTTCTGAATCATATGTTACTGCAGTTTTGTTTTCTTCAACATTTCATAATCTCTCCTGCATAAATAAGCAAATATTATTCAGTGGTGAATCATGAAACATCATAGCTCAAATTTAGAACCACCATTCATACCTGATATGGACAAGGTCTTAACACACCCCATCTATATCCTTCTTGATAGCGACCACCTATTCATTCTCAACCCTCAATATATTTATATCCTTAGTGAGTGTTTGAAGTTGGTTTGAAAGTAATTGCCTCAATGAATTCAATTTCTGACCTTCATCTCTTAAATAACTTGCATCTGCCCTTAGAGGCTCGGTTTTCCGAAGCTCCTCTAGTTCATTCCTTTGTCAGTTAGGTCGTCATCACAGGGTCAATGCATACGGTGCCTTCGAGACATTTTGGTAATTAAGGAAGAACTGAAAAAACAAATTAAAAAATGAGATTTAAAAAATGGTTTTTAGATATTTAGAAACTAAAAATAATAACAGAAAAGCTCCGAGGAGCGGGCCTAATAGATAATCATGACTTGACCCATTTAAGTAGCTATGCGTTTAATGTTGCTAATATTAGGTGTCTCGCCTTTGCTAACTGTCAATCTGAATTATCAGCACATAATTTTTAGGATGCATAGCAGATACTAATATATCACTATGGTAACTCTCAAAATTCTTAATTTATCACTACATCAATTCCCACTTAGCCTACAATTCTGTAAATGTAATCCTTTGTTATTGAATGGAAGGCTCGTCTACCTAGAGATATGCACTCAATAAGGTCATAAGCCCATCAAATATGTCCATTTGCCTCTTGTTAGTGAAACATGTATATGAACTATTACTTTTCTTGCTAACATAACTACATAGGTGAGAAATAAAACTTGCCTAAACATAAGCTTTTTCTATAGAAATTGCAACAAACATTGGATTGCCCAATAAATGACTTTCTAAACTTGATCCTGGTTTTCGTCAAGGGCTCTATGATATCCAGAAGCAGCACCCGCTAGACCATGAAAATGTGATACGTACGAAATGTGTCGAGTAATATAATATAGTAATTCTCGTTAGAGGTGAAAATTGCTTGAGGACAAACAATGATCAATCTTCTGGATGTCGTAATCCACGTTGAGATTTGAATTGAAAACCACGTTTATGTTTTTGAAGTAAAATGCTTGATTATCTTTTAAGATTTTTTATTTTAGAATTTAAACTACTTTTAGAAAACTATTTTTTTAATACTAAAAATTATTACTAATATTAATACTAGAATTATACTAAACAACTAAACTACGAGAATTATGCTAAAATGGTCAAAAAGAGATATAAGACGATTATGCTAGCTAAGTGACGTGAAAATTTCCTCAAATGTGAATTAAGGTTTATTAACGAATTAATTTCCTTAGAAAAGATAATTATCTCACAACGTTAGTTTATTTTGACAAAAATCTCTTAAAAAGATACTAATTACTAGATGTATTATTTGATTATTTTCCGGATTTTACCCTTCAAACAACCAAATGACAAATCTAAATAATCCGAAAAAATATTAATCAACTAAACCTTTTTCAAATCCACACTTAATTCCTAATTCACAATATCACTTAACAAGCACTAATAAAACTACTCACTAAGCATAACGATCAAATAAGCAAAACTAAACATTTTATTCTAATAATTATACACTAATGAATTGAAAAATGATAGAAAATGGGACCGAATTAAAGAGCCGCAAATAAACGATAACCACCCGATTTAATAAGCTAAAGAAAATAATCAAATTCTTTCTAGCTTATTAAACCCTTAAGCTCCACGCCTCATGAGTTAACCGGTACCAAAGTCAAAATAACAAAACACAAGCTGTTATGTTAAAACAGTTTATAATCAAACCACTAATTCTGTTATATTAAACTACAAGGCCCATATATGAATTTCTACTAAACCAAACGAACTCCAATTAACAACTGTGGCTCAACAAATCATTCAACAAACCAAACCGCATGCCTAAAATCTGACTCAGCCTAATCAGATGTAAACTAATTATCAAATGCGGCCCAAAATAATCCAACAAGGCCCATCAGCGAAATCTTTAGAGCAAGCTTAAGTAATTTTGCAAACACGCAACTTCAATAAGCTAAACAACCTAATATCAATAAGCTGAGACTTATTCGCTCAATAAGCTAAACTGAATAAGCCAGAACAACCACACGAAAAACTTATTCGAATAAGCACTAAGATTGAGATTAAGCTAGATATAAACCGTTTAAGCTAAAACAAGGATTTCAAAAGCTCAACTAGATAACAAACAACCACAATTTTTTATCAAATAAGCTCGGACGAAACCAATAAGCTATGAAAATAAAACTTTGCTAGAAACAAGCACGCGAGAAAAAACTTAAATGTGAATAAGCACTTAACAAACAAATCCGAGCGAGATACAAATAGGCAAATCGAGATCTAGACTACAACCGCAAGATAAGCCTACATAGATCTGAAATAAGCACTAACCAATCAAATAAGCATAATCGAAACAGATTTGATGTAACGAATAAGCTACTATGCTTATTCGCAATCTTCAAACTAATAAGCTAGAATGAATTAATATTCAAACCGTATAAGCTCAAACCAAATCTAATAAGCTATTAAGAAGCTTATCAGATCTCATGAAGAGCTTTTGGAAAACTAAAGCTTCTGAAACAAGAAAATAAGCTAGATCTTAGCTTATTATTTAAGCTTAAAATCGAAAACCTATTGTGGATAAGAAGTTATGAATCATTTAAGCCTTTGTGAAGCTTATTCGATCTAATCTCATATCCAAAATAAGCCTGATTTAAGCTCAGTTAATAAGCTAAAAGAAGTAGCTTATTCTTTGATAAGCTAGAAGAGAAAGATAGAAAACAATAAGCACCTTAACCATAAGACATCATTTTCATTCCAACCATAATAAACGTGTATAATTTCCAAAATAAGCTGTTGAACAACTTTTACAATAAGCTCATAATACATAAAATACGCTATCTAAACTACTAATAAGCTAACACTAGAAAGAGAAGATTTTCTAAAACTAAATCCTAATGTTTTTAAAGTGAGGGGAGCGTGTAGTATTTATAGGAGTCCAGGGGCCAGAAATGTAATTTTGCACCGACTCCCACTTAACCGCCACACATTATTACCCAATCATTGAGCTCCAATCATTGGCACACGGATCAAGCCCTGATAATTCTCTGATAGACTACTAGATGGTTGCCACGTACCCCATTTATCTGCGTACCTCATACGCATTTATTATCATCCGTTTGATTTGTTTTTCTGCAAGACTTGATAAATTCTTTCTCCCAGCCACGTGTCGATTGCAGATTGGCCCAGAAAAGGGTAGTGGAGTGTCACGTGAGCTTGTGGGATTTAATTAAGGGGGCACGTGAGCTCTTGGCACCATTTCTTTCAATTCATTTAATTTAGACAATTACAAGTTACTTGGGCCGGTTGTGATAAAATGGGCCAAGTACTTCACTTTGGTCTTGGGCTGCTCTTGTTTGGGCTAGCTTAAATATGGGCTGGCCCGGCCCATAAAATGGGTTACGGGCTGGCCCAATAAGCAACGAAGGCACCGTCAGACTCGTAATCTCGTGCTCTTTTCAATGGCATGCTCGGGGAATTTTCACGACTTTGTCTTGATCTTTAATATTAAGGACTCTTGATCGAAACGAACCCAAAAATACCTGGTTTTTGCTTTGTTTCCAATCCTTTTTACCTGCAAGACATAAAAATACCAAACAAACATATTTGCAAGATAATTATACATATTTTAGTATTTTT
This sequence comes from Tanacetum coccineum, assembly GCA_026074375.1. Taxonomy (NCBI): domain Eukaryota; kingdom Viridiplantae; phylum Streptophyta; class Magnoliopsida; order Asterales; family Asteraceae; genus Tanacetum; species Tanacetum coccineum. Next base: position 51,440 of record BQNB010024836.1, read on the forward strand.
AGTCTGATTAATAGTGTTTTCCGGGGTTATAAAGATGTGTGTTTTAGCACACATCAACGTGCATAGCTATAACAACATGCACATCGAGGTTTTAAATTAAAAAGATGAAAACATAATATTTTTTTACATTTGGAGCGAAGATCAATAGTCTACCGAGATTCTGAAGCTCCTCGAAGAATTTCCTTTGCATGAACTACATCACAGCTTTTGTGGTTTAGAGAGTTTGTTTATGCTCCCGTGGGACAAGGGATCAACATAAGATGTTAAAAATCAACTTTGTTCCCCAAAAACGGCAGAACATGAGAGTTCGACCTCCTCGACTTTTCACAATCCCCCAAAATAAGCTTAACCTGAAATCAAATGTCAAATATTAGATTTTGATGCAACACTACTCATAAATTCTAATTTGTTCGCATTTAGCCAATTTTTGCTCCCTATTTCCTAAAACTTCTAAGGGATTTAATTATTATATTGGTGACTGATTAGAGAATTTCTTTAAAATAAAATATAATATAAATTAAAATAGAAAAGAAATATAAGGTACTTTAAAAAAACAACAACAATCAATGTAACCGGAAGCAATATAGAATGTTCCCGGGTCGTTAATCCCCAATGAGGCTGTGCTGGAAAATCGATACAGTCGGAAGATTTGAGTTTGAAGGAGAGAAATGATTTGAGAGTGTGGAAAGCTAAATTAAACAATAACAAACAAAAACGTTTAAGAAAATCCTAAAAAATATGAAATTAAGCTAGAAAACGAGAGCACGGACCCCGAACAAAGGGGGAAAACCTAAAATCTTTAAAATTAACCCTACGAAGAAATTTTCACTTCTAAACTACTCATGAGAACAAATAACAAAAAGAAAAAGACTAGACCGAAAACGGAGTCGTTTGACCCAAAAACGAGTCAAGACAAAAAACCGCACCCGAGCCCGTTCTTTAAAGTCAAAAAAGTTACAAAAATGACCCTACGAAAATTTTTATATTTTTCCTACAAACTATATGACTAAAGAAAATTTCTAAAAAAGTAAAAAAATTTTTTTGATAAATTTTTGTATTTTTTTTATGAATTTTTAAACATTAACTAAATAAAATTAAAAAAATACAAAACGACCTTTAAAAATTACTGAAAAATTTACCTAAAATACTTAAAACACAAACTAAACCTACGAAAAATAAGAAACTAAAAAGTTGCTTATAAATAAGCCGAAAATAAGCTATAAACAGCTTATAGGCAAAAGGTGAAAAACGTGTATAAATACTTAAGCCCTTGGGACACTAACGTAAAAGTCCCAAGGGCGCAGCGGTAAGTGTGTGTATAAAAGAGGGGATGTATCGAGGGTAGAGACCCGGGTTCGAGTCTTGCTCACCCGGGTCACCCCTTGTCTTCCCCTTTTTTTTTCGAAAAACTTTGTGAACCAAAGTTGTTAAGCTTATTGAGCTTAACAACTTTCAAAACTACAACTTTTTCTAAAAAGCTAAGAATAAGCTTAAAATGAGCTTTTAAAAACGACAGTTGGCTTAAATGAGCTTAGGGGCTTAAAAAAACTAAGTCTTTTGGACTTTTAAACTAATAAGCTAAAAATTAAAGAAAATAAGCTTAAGAGGACTTAACCTATACCTAGAATAAAGCACTAAAGAAGCTAAATGTATAAACTAAATAAGCTTAAAAAGGCTTATAAAGACAGAAAACTAAACTAAGCTTAAAAGGCAAAAAGCTACTAACTATTAACTCAAAATAAGCAATAAATAGCAAAAAGCACTCACAGCTTATCGTTCCATCCTAAAAAGAACTAGGAGCACAAATAAGCTCATTAAATAAGCTCAATATAACAGAAAAGTAAATAAGGCAATTCCTACAACTAAAGCTAAGCAAAGACATTACGGGCAACTTTAAGCTTAAAAATAAGCTATCAAAGGGCTTTTAAGGACTGAAACAAAGGGAACTTAACAAAGAGCTTATGGGCTCTTAAGATAAGCCAAAATCTAGGGCTTACGTTCACCTAAAAGCTAGAAAATAGGCATTAAAAATTCACCCCAATAGGCACCATGGGAGAATTAGGCTAAAACAAGGGCCTAAGTTTGACAGCTTATTTTAAGCTGTCAAATAAGCTCAAAATAAAAAGAAAAGTTGAAACAGATGAAGAACACTAGGAAATGGACTTGTGCACAAATTTTAAGCTTCCAAAAACCATTTAAGATTGCTGATTTTAAACTCATGAAAAAAAAAAGCTTTTGCTTTTTTAAAAAAATGACACTTAACTTTTTTGGTGTTTGACTCAACAAGTCAAATGACCAAAGGGACTTTGGCACTTGTTTTAAACACACAAATGACACTTTTTTGACACTAAAACTCAAGTATACAATGGCTTTAGCTAAATAAGCCATCGAATCCCGTTTTTAAAACCACATTTTGAAAGAACAGATTAGAAAACTAAAAAAAAAACAGGTTTTTGACTAAAAAGCTTTAGAAAAACAAACTTAAATAAGCTCAACAATTAAGCAAGAACTAACATTTGTGACCGAGCAACTCTACAAAACCATTTTGACGACCGTTTCAGCACTTAACCCAAACACCCCCTTAATTTTTAAAGATGATTTAAAAACACACAAGATCTGTTTTAAGCTCAAAATTTTAAAAGATTATAACTAATTAAGCACTATTAAGCAATAACAAGTGAAAAGCAACACAAATAAGCATTTAAAAATCTAATAAGCTAGAGACTTAAATAAGCTATTTTTAGACAGTTTTCAATAAAATTACATGAAAATGAAATGAAAGCACTAAAAGGAATATTTAAGCATTAATGACCACAAATAAGCACAAAAGAGCATTAATAAGCTAAAAATAAGCCAATAAGCAGGTTCTACATATCTGAGGTAAAAGAAAACTTACAGAATCCCCAATGTAATAAGGTACTAATCCTAATTCCTAACCCCTAGTCCTTTGTTGTTCTGAATATACTTAAAACCCAAGGTCTCTTCCAGGTTTAGACCATGCTTCCTTTTGCTTATCAACAACAAAAACATAAATAACTTTATGGACAGAATTTAGATGGAACTTAAATAACTTTTTCATTAAACTTTTAAAACATAATACACGGGTTCTTAAACAGAATTTGAATTACATAAAATTACATAAACTTTTTTTAAAAAATTTTAAAAACTAAAAACTTCATGTTTTTTTGCCTTCTTGGTCTTCTTGCTTTTATAGCACAAACTTGTGTTACTTGTGAGAGGGGAGACAACATCCTTTGATCCTAGCCTTCAATTTCTTCAAAAAGAATCATACCCGTTGAAGTCAAAACCCAATAGAAAGCAAGGGGATTGCCACAGTGGACTTTAAACCCATGTGGGTGTGGGGTTAAGGATGGTGAAAGGTTTGATTGTAGATGGTAAGGTCAAACGAGGGAGAGGGACAGGTTTGGGGTTTATGGGTGTTGGCGGGAAACAAACGAAGGAGATGTACAGTGTTTTAAAGTTGGGGTGAGGGTTTGGGGTGTTTGACAATATTGGTCCCTCAAGGTGTTATAGTTGTTTGCAGTACACATCCTTGTGGTTGTACAAATTTGGGGGACTTAGCAAATTAACCCCTCAAGGGTTATATAACCAATTGCATCACAAGTCCTTGTTAGTTAAGGTTTTTGAGGACTTGCAGAATTGCCCCTATGTGGTATTCCTTTGCCAATATTGGCAAATGTGCCCTTCTCTTTTACTTCTTCCTTTTTCTCTTTAAAACAAGTTTAGGATTTAACCAAAGTTAGTTCCCTAAAACTTGTTTTTCTTGACTTTTTGGCTTCGGTTTTGTCGGGTTGACCTACTGTTGACTTTTCAGGCTTTTTTTTTGTTTGACTGGACGTTGTCTTTTTTTCCTCATTTTCCATTTCCGAGCCCGTTTGTCCGTTTTGGCTTGTTATTCGTCCTTTTCTTAATATCCTTTTCCTGCACAACACAATTAGCAAAACAAGCATATATTTGGCATTTTAAGTCCATTTTTGGTTATTTTAGCTCGTTTTTAAAGGTAAAAGGTATGTGTAATTAAACACATACCAGTACAAATAAATATTCCTTATAATCATTAAGAGGTGCCGATTTAGACATAATTAGTTTTAAATACTTTTCCTAAAGAGCGAAATGGTGAAATAAGGTCCACATTAAGGTTCTAATTTTGCATGATTTAGGAGTTATCCTTTTTATTTCATCTGAAACAACTCAACTACGAGTCTAGAGACGAAGACTTTATTTAGATAATCCCAGAGTCAAAATTTGGCTTTATTATTATTATTATTATTATTATTATTATTATTATTATTATTATTATTATTATTATTATTATTATTATAATTATTATTGCAACATTATTATCCCTCGGTCCTTTAAATAACTGCCACATCGATATGCGAGCCGACCATGGTCCAGGAGTCTTATTTCGACCAGGAGATCCTCGATCTTTTTGAAAACTGCCACATCGGTATGCGAGCCGACCATGGTCCAATAATCTTTTATCAGCCCACAGTTTTTTTATTATTATTATTATTATTATTATTATTATTATTATTATTATTACCTTCACCCTTTAAATGACTGCCACATCGGTATGCGAGCCGACCATAGTCTAGTGGTTTTATTTCGACTTCGGTTTATTATTATATTTTTTTTGGTAGCCAAATTTCAAGTCTTGTGGTCTTTTAACTACCGTGACATCGGGCGTCCTAACCGACAAGACCCGGTAGCCTATTTCCCCACAACACTGACAGAACCTCGATGTGTACCTTACTTTCACCAGAAGGAATCTCTACGAAGGGATTTAAACTAAGAATCGTAAAAACCAAAGTAACTTTATATATTTAACAATTATATAACGTTTATTAAGATGGTGGAAGCAAAAAGCCACAATTAACCTCTATGAGCTCTAAAGAGATCCAACTACTCCATGCTTACCATCTAACTTATATTTAACTCTATCATTTTTTGTTCTTTGCAAAATTTTAAAGTTAAGCAAATGCTTAGTCTCGAAAGCTAAAGGGAAAGCTAGAGTGCAAAACTCGGTCAAGTCAAAATATCCCTAGTTCTACGGGCCTGCTTATTTACATATCTAATTATAACTAAGAGATTTTTTTAACAAATAAAACATGAAATTAAGCAAAAATTTGGTTAAAACGGGAAGCAAGGGACACAGTAAGGCACAGGTATGATCAATTTTACAGAAATCCCCCCCCCCCCACACTTAGAACCGAACATTGGCCTCAATTTTCAAAAATGTCAGGTTTTACCCCCATACTTAAGGACGAAAAAGGCAAATGCTAGTAATTCCAAGTATGAAAGGGGAAACATAATATATAGATATATGATCAGGATTGAGGATTCTAGAATAAGCAGAAGATCGAAGACCGGTTGATTGGAGGATTGAAAACAAGCACGGGTCTTCACTATTTTAAGGAATCCTACAAAAACGATACTACAAACCAAAGAAAGAAGCACGCCCCCACACTTAGGCTATAAAATCACACACTTATTTATTAAGAAAATACAAAGAAGAAAAGACACGGGTTGCCTCCCGAGAAGCGCTTGTTTTTTAATGAGTCCCTAGCTTGACTCGCCCCCGAATTTAGTTGTCCTTGGGAGACAAATGAAGATCCGGGACATCCATAGCAGGGATGTCCCCTCTATAGTAGTGTTTGATCTGGTGCCCGTTTACCTTGAAGTTAGGACCGTCGGGTTGGGATAACTCGACGGTGCCATATGGAAATACCTCAGCAACCGTAAACGGTCCGGACCAGCGAGATTTTAATTTGCCCAAGAAAATCTTCAATCTAGAATTAAAAAGAAGAACACGATCACCAATATGGAATTTACGGTTTTTGATCTTAGCATCGTGTATCTTCTTTGTATTTTCCTTGTAGATCAAAGAATTCTCGTAGGCTTGATCTCGAAGTTCATTTAATTCATTCATTTAAACTTTTCGGTGATCACCCGCAGTTTTTAAGTCAAAATTAGCCCATTTTAAGGCCCAGTAGGCTTTGTGCTCAAGCTTGATAGGCAGATGACAGGCTTTTCCGTATACCAGCTTATATGGAGTACAACCAATGGGTGCTTTGAAAGTGGTACGAAAAGCCCAAAGGCGTCATCTAATTTATCGGCCCATTTCGCACGATGCTCACCTACTGTCCTTTCTAATATCCTTTTTAAACCACGATTGGAAACATCCACCTGGCCACTTGTTTGAGGGTGATATGAAGTAGAAATTCGGTGTGTCACACCATACTTTGCTAACACTTTTTCAAACTGATCGTTGCAAAAATGTGTACCTCGGTAACTGATAATGGCCTGTGGAGTTCCAAATCTAGAAAACAATTGTTTTAAGAATTTCACAACAACTCGGGCGTCATTAGTGGGGAGCGCATTCGCTTAAACCCATTTAGACACATAGTCGACAACTACGAGTATATATCGGTTCCCTCGTGAAGACGGGAACGGGCCCATAAAGTCGATGCCCCAGACATCAAAGATCTCACAAATCTAAACATGATTTTAGGGCATTTCATCCCTCTGTGAGAATTTCTCTATCGTTGACATGAGTAAGAGTGTGTGACAAAGTCATGGGCATCGTGATATATGGTGGGCCAGAAAAAACCAGAGTCAAAAACTTTCCTGGCGGTGTAGTTTATGCCATGATGTCCCCCGGTGGGACCATTATGGCAAGCCTGAAGAATATCCATAGCTTCCTGCCCGTCCACACACCTCTGAATAATTTGATCAGCACAAATCCGAAAGAGATAGGGGTCATCCTAGAAATAATGTCGAACATCCATAAAAAATTTCTTTTTCTGCTAGGATGACATCCCTCCTACAAGCACATTACCCACTAGGTAGTTTGCAATATCGGCAAACCACGGAGGTTCATTATCGGGATTAAGAGAAATCATATTCAGGGTCTCGTGTGGAAAATTGTCATTTATTTCCATTCCAACATGATCCCCTTGATAATGATTTTCTAATCTACTCAAATGATCGGCCGTGAGATTCTCTGCTCCTTTTTTATTACGAATCTCAATATTGAATTCTTGGAGCAGGAGAATCCATCAGAGCAATCTCGGCTTAGCGTCTTGTTTAGTAAATAGATACTTTAAAGTCGAGTGATTCATATACACTATTGTCTTAGATAAGACAAGGTAAGACCGAAATTTATCAAACGCATACACCACGGCTAATAACTCTTTTTCTGTAGTAGTGTAATGCGTCTGAGCATCCGATAGGGTCTTACTAGCATAGTGTATAAGCCTAAAATATTTGTCTTTCCTTTGTCCTAAAACTGCTCCTACGGCAAAGTCACTAGCATCACACATAAGCTCAAACGGTAAGTCCCATTCTGGGGACACAAGGATAGGAGCTTCGGTTAACTTCTTTTTAAGAATTTCAAAAGAAGATTAACACTCAGAAGAGAAGAAAAAATGAGTGTCTTTTTCCAAAAAGTAGGTCATCGGCCTAGCTATTTTGGAGAAATCTTGGATAAATCTCCTATAAAAGTCGGCGTAACCCAAGAAGCTCCTAATCCCTTTAATCGTGGTCGGAGGAGGTAATTTTGTAATCATGGCTACTTTAGCTCTATCTACTTCAATACCACTTTTAGAGATCTTATGGCCGAGGACTATGCCCTCTTTGATCATGAAATGGCACTTCTCCCAATTTAGAACTAGATTGGTGTCTTCACACCATTTTAGCATCATATCTAAATGGGAGAGGCACGAAGAGAAGGAATTCCCGAAGACCGAAAAGTCATCCATGAAAACTTCTATGGTTTTCTTAATCATATCGTGGAAAATAGCCACCATATACCTTTGGAACATCCCAGGAGCATTGCAAAGACCGAAAGGCATCCTTGGGTAAGCAAATGTTCCATAAGGACAGGTGAAGGTGGTCTTTTCCTGGTCTTGGGGATCAATGGGAATTTGAAAGTATCCAGAAAAACCATCGAGGAAACAATAGAATTCGTTTCCTGCTAATCATTCTAACATTTAGTCCATGAAAGGGAGAGGAAAGTGGTCTTTACGGGTAACGTCGTTTAACTTTTGGTTGTTAGTACAAACGCGCCAACCCATGACCAATCTTGTAGGAATCAGCTCATTATTTTCATTAGTTATTACTGTCATACCCCCCTTTTTGGGTACAACGTGAATAGGGCTCACCCAAGGACTATCAGAGATGGGGTAAATCAATCCAGCATCGAGAAGTTTGATAACTTATGCTTTAATTACTTCATGGATTTTAGGATTTACCCGTCTTTGATGCTGAACAGCCGGTTTAAAATCATCTTCCATTAATATCTTATGGGTGCAAAAATTAGGATTAATGCCCTGAATATCAGATATTTTCCAAGCTATCGCCCATTTGTGTGATTTTAAAACCTTTAGAAGCTGTTCTTTTTCCTCCTTCTTCAAGTCTTTAGCAATAATGACGGGTAACTTGGAAGTTCCCTCTAGAAATGCGTACTCGAGATGAGGAGGTAAGTCCTTGATTTCAAGATCAGGAGGATCATCGATTGAAGTTTTAATCTTTTCAGTTTCATTAATCTCACATACATGAAGAGGAGGAGGGAGACCATTCAAGATTCCATTATTTAATAATTCCTCAATAAGATGGATATCTCCCTCCATATCAAATGCTCCGTCATCGATATCCGGTGATATCGAATCATCGGAAGCAACAAAAGTGTCGATCTCCTCCAAAATAAAGTCACTGTCCCTAAAGGGAGTGAGAGAAAGGGAGAGAGATGCGACTACAGGGTCAGAAGAAGGAGTGGGACTGCCACTGTAACACCCCCAAAATGGGTCGCAGCGGAATAA
>BQNB010024837.1:0-55994 GCA_026074375.1 Tanacetum coccineum
TTAATGATCAAGCCTAGATCATTGGGGATCTAGTTAGGGTTTGGTAAGCTTCCAAAGGGAAGTTCTTAGTGGTCCTAGTTGATCTAAGTGATCTAGAGGTTAAGTCGAATCACAGGTTCTAAGAGGTGGATTTCGAGGGCAGAATACCGTAGGGAGTAGCTCTTCTTTATGAGTGCCAATCTTAGTGCATATCGGTGTAGCTTGATTGTAATACGGATTATAGTCCACCATAAGGATTATACTAGAGTAATAGTATAGGTGTCGTAGATTCGCAACTGGACGTACGGATGATATAAACCCCCCATCTCGAACCAGTAAATATCATGGTCTCTCTCTATCTCCATCTACTTATTGTCTTCCTTATTAAGTAGATCCTTACACCACTTTGTTATTTGTGACTTGAAGTTTTAGAAACTTCAAAGAAGTTAAGATAATCGTATTTACCCCCTTCTATGGTTCTACAAACTGCATTAGTACACCTTCTATATTTAGTCCTTTCCCGTTTACCCGCTCATATTTTCTACAGCCGTTCACATAAATAGAGAAAAACCTAAGACCACCTCACATGCCATTTTCATCTAAATACCTGGTTTCCCAAAAATTATGAAAAAACTAATGATACCATAACATCTTCACATGGCTAACAATGTAACTAAATGTTTACTAAATGAAGTATGTTTATCAGACTCTGACAGTGAGTTACTGATACCAACACCATGGTTTGATGAGTCCAAGAATGAAAAAGGGGCAAAAAGGTGGAGAGAAGAATTCGAATGGATCATATCCTTGTTTGAGATTGACTTTACATTTGGCATTAATGCCTTTGATTTAGAGAAAGGCACGAAGGTAATGAAAAACAAGGTTAGATAGGAACATGTGTGTGAAGAAAAGGTGCCTTTAAACAAAAACACAAGAAAACAAAGTGGTGATCTTGTAGAGATGCCAAGTGAAGCAGTAGAAGAGGGGATGGATGATCATGTGCCAAATGAAATTGATGGTGCAAAAGGAGAACATGTTCTAAACCATGTTGGTAAGAAAGGTAACCTTGAATTTCTAGTTTGTAAACAGGTTGTAAACCATGGTGGTGATTAAATAGTGGACAAAGAAAGACAACTAAAGAGGAAAAGGGTGTATGTTGAATAGATGGATGAGGCATATACTAAAGATGAACGTCAATGCTGAGAATGCAAAGAATGGGTCGTTTATGTGCTATCTTCTATTACTAATGTTTTGGATCCTTTATTAACCTTGTATGTATTTCTTGTAATCTTTTGTTGTATGTATATGTGGTAAGTTTAAGAGAATCAAGTTATGAAAGCGTACTAGTTATGCTACTTGTTTTCGTTATTTTGTCTCTAAGTTAACAACGTTGGTCAAACAGAGTAGTGGTCAAACACCTTTAGAAAAACTATAGGGTCTTTAGTTGAGACAAAAGGGGTGAATGGGTCTCACTTCAGGGACGGACAATGTAATTTACCCACAAAACAACTACAAAACCAAGAAGTCATTATACTGAAATGATTCAATGATTAACAAACAAAACTTACGATTATACATTCATTAACAAACTGAAAAACAGAAATGTTAACAATATATCACCCAAAAGCAAAAAAGCACCACCATACAAGCCGACCATCTCTCATTTACAGAGTTTTATAAAAATCAACCTCCTTATGGACCTAAAGGCGCAATTGTAAAACTACATTCCTCAGCTCTATCACCTTAATCAAATCATCCTTCTAAAGACGCTTGAGTTCCTCCCTAGTCTTATAGGCCACCAAATTTCTCGGAAATCATTGAGACTCTTTTATAAATGTCCGCCTTTCATTTACACTTTCAAGGAACTGCATCATTAAATTGGAAAGTTCATTGGCTAGTTGATCCCTTTGCGTCTGTCTATCAAAATAAACGAGCAATTGCTCTGGCAACTTGGTAGAATTTGCTAAAACCATGAGTTCCTCTAAACTAACAAATCCACGAGCAGCAACCATAGAAAAAGGTGGGTTTCAGGATAGTGAAATGGTTTAGGAAGTTAAGGTATGTATGTGTATTTTTTGGATTTTTAGATATGAAGGACGATATGCGAAATTGATTTAAATATAAGTGAATATATAGAGATGAATCGACTACAAAAATGAAGAGTCGAAAACGCAATTATTACATTAGGAAGGTAAATGTAAAATGTGGCTAAACTGTGACAGCACATCATGCAATGGTTTTAAGGACCAAGCGTGTAAGTAACGTGTAGAACATGTATTGTGTATGTGGTGGGAAATGGAAAACCAATAGAACGCATTGAGGGACCAACGATGTAAGTTACAAAAACACTAACAAAACCACTTAAACCTATTGCCAATGGGCAACGGTCGTAAAGTCTACGTCTTTTTTACTAGACAAAAACACAAACAAAGTCAAAATTAGAAAATCGTTTCAAGAATATCTTCATCTTCTTCCATCCCTACTACAGAGTGTAAATGTCGGCTTTCATTGATGATGCTCACCTCTTGGACCCGTTTAAACCCTGCTAGACGATTTGGTGTTTGCCCTAACAAATATGTAAGTCATTGTATTTTTCTAGATCTTAATTTATTAGCTAATTATAATTTCTCTTATTTTCAGAAAAAATGAATCACGCACTGTAAAAGATGGCATTGTTGTTGTTGGTGCAACATTGACGAGGATCTCTTTTATGTTTTAATGATGACAAATAAATGTTCACAAAACGTAAAATAACAAATGATAGCCAAAATCGGTAAAACTGGATTTTCACTTCTGACGCGCTAGTCACGCGTCAGCACGTGGCATGCGCGCCACTTGCGAATTCCGTTTTTACGGATTTGCTTTTGTCGGCTTTCCGTTTGCCTGACATATGTGGAAGCTTCAATAAAGGTATGTACATGATATTTAATCATTTGAGAACACTCCAAATAAGGTTTAGACTTTGAGAGGAGCAAAACCAAATCCTCTTGTTTTTCTACAAAATGCCAACTCAAATCTTTTATCAAACGCCTCTAGCCAAGGCTGAAACTGATTTCTAAACCTAATGTAATCATATTTTCAACATACCATCTAATGAAAGTATTCATTTAACCTTAATCTGGATTTACGTTGTTCCTAATCACGTAACGGGTTTTACTCCCTTATTGGTCAAATAAAGTCAAAGGTCACTTTGCGTAAACGCATCCTTTCCTGTTATGGGATATGCTTTACTTAAGATGCAAAACACTTAGCTTGTGTTGCATCAAGATGATTAGTGATCAAATCTATTGTTGATTATACTTTGAGTTTTCTCATCTCATCACCTATAAATATTTTTTAAACTCACATGTATAGTTCACACTTCTTCTTAATCATTTATTCACCCTTCTTACCCAATAAATGATTTCATCCTTCACACAATCCAAACACCTTCTTCCTAAACAATCCTATAATCACATATGTCCATTCTTTTCTATCTTATTGGCAATGTGATTATAGACCCAAATCAATCCTTTGATTTCATTATTATCTTTATCATCTTCATTCTTCATCTTTAAACCTTTAAGCCTAAACTTTCCTACACATAAACCTTTTCCAAATAACACCCACATACCAGCTCATATTCCCTTACACAATGTACCTTCTTTGTACTTGTTGTACTTCATGTCCCCTACATTCCAAACAAAGGCTCCTCCACATCTTATAAAAACATTCTCCACCACTCATTCACTTTTCACCTTCTTCTTCACAACATTTGAATTACACACGCACCCCTCCTCATCTCCACCCTTGATCAAGTCATCTCATCAATTCAACTTACCTCATTCTTTTCTCCACCTTTGGATTGATTTCAAACAAACACAACAAACACACTTTCTCTTCCACCCTTGATCAAGCCACCTCGTCAATCTAATATACCTCATTATATTCTCCACTCTTGGATTGAACTCTCATCTCAAACAAACATACATTCTCTCACAAACATACACTTCTCACTCACACAAAAAACACACCTATCTTTTACCATTGATATTGCCATCTCACCAATCCAGTTTATCTCTCCTCTTCACATCCTCACCATCCATTTCAAACTAAGACCATGAGGCTTCTTTCTATCATATCATTCCAACTCATGACAACTCATTGATAACCTATTCTCTCTTATCTAACATGTGCATAATGATTTTAAAATTTAAATTTCAAATCTTTCCCCCTTTATCTCCAAGCAAATAATATTATAAGAATATTCTCTTGTACTCTAACTAGCTATTTCAAACTAGGGGTGAGCAAAACCGACCGACGATCGAAAACCGACACAAATCGACCGAAACCGACACCGACCGACACAAACCGACCTTACTCGGGTCGGGACTCGGGATGGGTTTTCCACGATGTCTGGACTCGGTTCGGTTCGGGACTCGGGATGAGTCAGGATCGCACAAAGAAAACCACACAAACCAGGATTACTCGGGCCTAACTCGGTTCGGTTCGGGACTCAGGATTAAATCGGGTCGGGATTCGGTTTGGGTTTTCTACGATGTCGGTTTCGGGATGAGTCGGGATCGGGTCGAGACGGGTCGGTTTCGTCCCGATGCTCACCCCTATTTCAAACTTTAGTTGGATCCCAACTAATCTAGTTACACTTTGAGGAATACCCAAAATACCCCTTTCTGATAATTCTTTTCTCTTTTTACAATATCGGATAAGCGAAAGGCTTTTAAATAGTTCACAAATGCCTTTATCAAATGGCTATTTGAGTTGTTTGACCTTGAGTATAAGAATGATTGAAAGGTCATAGCGTGAAGTATAATTGAGGGTTTAACAAGAGCAAATAATTAAAAATCCAAGAACCTGAAAAATGGTTTTGGGCTTTTGGCGTGCTGGCCAATGCTTTGACACGCGCCCAGCGGGTCACACTCGAAATCATTTACCACATTTGGGTTCTTGGCCTATAAATACCCCTATTGGCCTTTGTATTTCTCACCTCTTGCAAACATTCTTTTCTCTCTTTTCTCTCCTCTAATCCTCTAAGTCTAACACCTCTTGTGTTCTTAATCTTTTCCTCTATCGTCTATTGAAGACCACATCTCTGCAAGAGAGCCACACAAGTACCTAATTTATACTTGTGTGTTTGGTCGAGGGTCCTCTTTCTCATACCCTTTCTTTAGAATCGAGTCTCTAGGTTAGGTTAGGACTTGGTTCAAATATCTTATTTCAATAAACCAAGTTGTAAGGGAAGTCTTGTATCCATTAGATCAAGCATAGATAATTGGGGATCTAGTTGGGGTTTGGTAAGCTTCCAAGGGGAAGTTGGTAGTGTTCCTAATTGATTTAAGTGATCCTAGAGGTTAAGTCGAATCACGAGTTCAAAGGGGTGGAATCCGATGGCGGAATACCGTAGGTCGTAACTCTTCTTTATGAGTGGCAGGCTTTGTTGAAAGTCGATGGAGTTAAATTGTAATACGGTTTGTAGTCCCCCCTAGGGATTATACTAGTGTAGTATTGGAGTCATGGATTCGCAACTAGACGTACGGAAGGATTAAACCCCCATTCCCGAACTAGTATATATTGGGGTCTTTCTCTGTCTCTCTCTCTCTCTCTCTCTCTCTCTCTCTCTCTCTCTCTCTCTCTCTCTCTCTCTCTCTTTATCTCCATCTACTTATTATCTCGTTGTTAAGTAGACCATCACACCACTCGGCTCTTTCAAGACTTGAAGTTTTATAAACTTTAAAGAAGTCAAGAAAACCGTATTCACCCCCCCTCTCTACAGTTCTACAACTGGCATCAGAGCGGTTTACTCAAGTTTTCAAGCGTTAAAGCCTTCCCGATAAACTGTTTTAAGTTGAAAACTTCTTTTTTTTTAATTTGAAATCCTAACTCCGGTTTTTGAAAAAGTTGAGTAAAAGATCCATGGATCAAGAGAGCTATGTTAAGGGGTGTTATATGCAAATACCACCTTTGCTAGAACTCAATGGGTTTTGCTTTTGGAAAGCCCGCTTTAAGACTTATTTTAAGTCCAAAAATATTGACTTATGGCAAGTCATTCAAAACGGCGATTTCTACTATGAAGTTGAAGGCTCAAAAACTAAGTTGATGAAGGAAACGCCGTATGAACTTCTTGAAGATGATTAAAAGAAGAAGCTTGGCAAGAAAAATGAAGCAAAGATGACTCTTTACAATGCTCTACCCTGAAAAGAGTATGAAAGAGTCTTCATGTGTAAAACCGTCAAGGAGGTTTGGCATACACTCATCATCACTCACCAAGGCAATTCACAAGTCAAGAATTGCAAGATTGATCTTCTTACTCAAGAATAAAAGAAGTTCTCAATCTCTAACGAAGAAACCATCGATAGCGGCTTCATCCGGTTCATCACTATTGTAACTAGTCTCAAATCTCTAGATACGGACTACTTTAGCAAGAATCACGTTAGAAAGTTTTTCCGTGCTCTACCATTAAAATGGAGAGCAAATGTGACGGCCATTGAAGAAGCCAAAGACTTGGCTACACTTCCTCTTGATGAGCTAATCGGAAATCTTAAGGTTTATGAAATGGTATTAGATAATGATAGCGTAGGATCTAAGACCACCAAAGAAAAGGTGTAATCATTAGCTCTTAAAGCTAAAGTCACTAGGGAGCAAACTACTGATGATAGCGATAGTCAAGAAGGAAGTGACGAAGACATTGATGAAGAAGAAGCCGAGGCATTTAATTTGTTGGCTAGGAACTTCAGCAAGTTCTTCCGCAAGGGGAATCAGTTCGGACGCGGAAATCAATTTAGTAATGGCGGCAATCAATTTGGTAAAGGCCATGGTAATAGATTTGGGAATGATGACACCAAATAACGTCACTTTTATAGCATCATTTATCCCATGTAAATAACCCATTTTGTATAATTATTGCAAAAATTGGTACTTAATTGTTTATATTTGTTATTTGCAGTAATTGTGGAGTATTTGGTAAAAGATGAAGAAAAAGGCATGTTTTGAAGCATAAATGAAGAGTTTGAGAAAGTCGTTGATTTTAAGATCAATACGCCATATCATTCTAGAAGCATACGCCGCATCTAAAGACTTTGAAGAACTCAAGACCATTACCTAACTTTAAAGAATACGTCGTATCCACATCAGTATATACGCCGTATATTATACTTTGGTCAAATATCAAGAAAAGTACACTTTCAGTCAATACTCCGTATCCAAGAACCCCAATACACCGTACCGGAGGAGCTCAATATGCCGTACCCAAGAAGGCCAATACACCGTACCGAAGGAGCTCAATATGCCGTACCCAAGAAGTCCAATACACCGTACCGAAGGAGCTCAATACGCCGTATCTAAACCAGCTCAAGAAAATTCTAGAATATTTTATTCTTGGAGCCCACGCTAAGTCATCCGATACGCCGTATTGAAATCCAATATGCCATATCGACCAATTTTCAGAGTCTATAAATACCAAAACCTAAATACGATTTTAGGTGTGCTTTTAACCACCAAGGTCGATTTTCAGAAGATACTAGAAGCCAAGAAGGTGCAGCAACGTGCTTCAATCCATATGGAAACCCTTGTAATTCATATATTCTTGATAATTGTTCGATCTTTGGTATCATTCGCTTAACTCAGTTAGTTTACCTTGTTTGATTCGATTATTATGTTTGTATTCATCACAATGGTTATTGGCTGATACCTTTAGGTATTAACCATATTTATGAAGATTTTAATGTTTGGTTTGTTTATCTTGATTGCTTAATTTGTCGTTGGTTATTAATTATGTTTACCACATGATACTTGTTTATGTGCTTTAATGTGCATTCAATCCGTATCTAAGGATATCGCATGTAGCTTAACTAGATATCGGATAGTTCTCGTATAATAATTTATATAGGTGGAATTAAGATCACAAATAAGGTCCTGCTAAATCCGTGTCTGAGGATATCACATGTAGCTTAACTAGATAATGGATAGTGCCTTTGGTTTAGTGAACAAATTAGACTAGCAGATGACCTAGAATGATTCTAACAAATAATGTTTCGATTCCTTTGGCTTAGTTTGGATAGTGAAACTATCACGTATATAAAATACTGTAAGCAATAAGTTAGTAAAGTCTCTATGAGCTAGAATCCAATAAGATCACCATTATTACCTTCTAAGATAAGTCTAGGAATGATATGCCGCCTCAAGATAAGTAATCATTGCACTAAATAAACAAACTTGTGTTTTAATTGGAATAAATATGGTTAATACGTTTCCCTTACATTAGGCTTCGCCGCACCTTTATTTTCTGTCTATCACCTTGTGTGTGTTAATTATCATCAAAACCCTAGGTTAGATAACTAATACTCGTGCCAGTCTCTCAGGCTGAATACCCCCCTTTTGCATTAGTTTTAGGTTTAACTTAGATAACTAAAAAACTGATAGATTAGATATTAACGCTCTCGCTCTTAGTTATCGACACCCTACTTACCAACGAAGCTACATCTGACCGGGTACACTGCCCGTTAAAGTGTTGTTTTTAGGTATAGTTGGCATAAAATAAATAGTAAAACTTGATACATAAAATACCTACGCACAATGACACACCAAGTTTTTGGCGCCGCTGCCAGGGAGTGAAGTTGTTTAATTATTGTTTATTAGTGTTTTAGTTTAGATTAATTTGCATAATTTCATGTTTGTTTTGTGTGTTTAATTTTCTGCATTGTATATTTTTGCATATTATGTGTTTGTGTGTTTTCTGCATTATTCAAAGTACGTTGTATTTTTTTTTCAAACCAATACGACGTTTCTATCCCTTTGGATTCGACGTATAAATTTTCATAACCAATACAGCGTATAATGTTCATAAAGTCCATACGGCGTATTCACAATAATTGAATACGGCGTATAGACTATCTGATACATTAGCATACTCTTAATTTTAGTATTCCGTTTCCATGCTTTATCATATACCTTCTTCCGAAGAAAATACTACTGATTGTTTGTCCTCTGTTTCAGGTAGTGCATTACAAGGAGTTTGGAGAACTCATACAACCTCTCAAAGACCCAGAATAAGTATCACAATTGGATAGGAAGCTTCTTAAGACAACTGGTCTTGATTGTTCGAGTTTTCTAGGGACTCAACCTCATTACTGATCCCGAGAATTAGTTTAGAAGAAGAGATTACAAGAAACAATGACGGAGCTTACTTTGGAAGAGTCTTTACGCATGTTCATGGTCGAGATTGCAAAAAGGCTTGATGAAAACACCAACTTGATCAAGGAATTACAAGCCTCCACGGATTTTGCATTAAGGAATCAAAAAGCCTCAATCAAAGCTTTGGAGATCCAAGTCAAGCAAATGAGCATTATTTTGCATGAAAAATTATCGAGAGATTTACGAAGCTCGACTGAAATTATGCCAAGAGTTAATGATGAGAGGATTTCTACTTCTGTCGAAACTGACAAGCTTCCAATACGCCGTATTGATGCTAGCCAATACGCCGTATCGAACCTACAAAATAGAAACTTATTTTATGAGTCAAAGAAAATGGCTGGACGTTCTCCAAGTCACTTGAATGATGATCAATGGGACGAATTGAAGGAAACTGATGGAGAAAAAGATCTGGAAGGTCATTACACTAATGCGAAGCTACTTGGCAAAGCCTTGCCTCGAAAGGAGAAAGACCAAGAGAGTTTCACTTTACCTTGTTTCATTAATAATATGTGTTTCAATAAAGCTTTAGCTGATTTAGGAGCAAGCGTAAGTGTTATGCCTTATTCGACCTATACTACCCTAGGATTAGGAGACTTGATTCCTACTAAACTAATTGTCGAATTGGCTGATAGAATAGTGAAACGACCCAAATGAATTGTTGAGAATGTGCTAGTAGGTATTGATAAAATTACTTTCCCAGTAGACTTCATTATTTTAGATATCCCTGAGGATTTTAAGACCCCCTTGATCCTAGGAAGACCTTTCTTGTCTACTGCTCATGCTATTATAAACGTGTTTAAAGAAAAGATAACTTTAAGCGTTGGGAATGATAAACTTTTCTTTAAAAGTAATAAACCTACTAGTAACATAATTAAAAGGGTCTATGCATTAGGTTTGTTAGAAAGTAGGAAACTTGGTTTAGAAACTAGGCTAATGGGCGACGAGTTGAGGAAGAATAAATTGCAAGACCCTAACTTCGAGAATTTCATTGAACCAAATGATCCAAATAAACCTATAGAGCATAGGAGAAATCAATTTAAGGTTTTTATACCCACCATTAACAAAGGTGAGGGTATGGATGAGCCCAAAATTGAGGATATAGAAACTAAGTTTGATAATATAGGAGATAATGAGGATGAATGCAAATACTTAGGCTTTTATAATTTTTGTCATACATAGCTGAAGGTAAGTCTAACTTAAAGACTTTTCTGTAAACAAAAGTGCTTGCCGGGAGACAACCCATAATGTATTTTTAATTTTGTTATCGAGTCTGTCTTCCCAGACTCTCTATACGGTGTATCCAAACCCCATGGATACGGCGTATTGACTATCTGGACGTTATCCAGTCTTTATTTTCAGCACAGTCTATACGACGTATTCATTAAATAAATATAGCCTATACAAGTATCAATACGACGTATCCTGGGGAATGGATAAGGTGTATCAACTTCCTGTACAGTTTTAGGTTTTTATCTCGAGTCTAACCAACGAATACACGGAGAAAGAAATTGCACTTATGTTCCTATATTTTATACAGGACCTCGTGAAAGAAAATCGACGAATGTTGGTGGAGAATTTACAAATCTAGAAATCTTGAAGTGTTAGAGTCTTGAAAACTCAAGACGGCTGTTCAACACGAATTCTTGCTCAATAAATGTACATTGAGAATCACTACCGAACAAATATCAAGAGAGTTTCTCATTTTAATTCTTTTTAAATTTCCGTTTTAAATGTTTTATCTATACAACGAGGACGTTGTATAATTCAAGTGGAGGGATGTGAATTAGAATGTTTACTTATCCTATTTTTCACATCAAAAATACTTAAATGTTTACTTGTTACAAGCAAAAATCAAGCATACTTTTATGAAATTACTTGTTACATAACCTGCACACAACAACCCTTATTAGATATTGTGAGGATTTAACCTATCCGTTCCAAATGTTTACTCAAATTCCACAAAAATATGAGTGTGTCGGTGATGTTGCAGACTTTAGAACTTGGTTTGGTATATCTATTCGAGATCATAGTGATGAGTACTATAGATTTAGATGGAGTAACTTGTTTAAATTGGTAAATTTTTAGGATTACACCCAAAAAGCCTATTCATGTTGTTTATTAACTAACTACACCGGTTAGTTAACCCCCGTATAAACCCTTTGTTTACTCTCACTTTAAGAGTAAGATACCCCTAGAACAACCCGTAGAGCCAATCCTCTAGGAATTACACCAACTATTTGTTTTGTTACACCTTTACACCTTAGTCTACCCTGTTAGATTAAGTTTATTTTACAGTTGCTAGTTGCTTAAAGTGTAAAGTTTGTATTTCCCGAGTCTTGTGTCAATTTTCTATCTTTGGTACGGTTGGGAAGAAATTTACACATTGCAAATGGGAATGTATAAAGTAGTCAAAACTCATGTATTTTTACTACCAAAGCAATTATTGGTACGTTCAAAGAACGAAGAATTACCGAAGGAATTATCCGGAGTTATTATGATCGTGAAGATGGTGAAATTACATCGAGTTTCGTAGTATAGTATAGCAAAAAAAAAAATCAAAAAATGAGAAAAATCGCAACAAAAAAGAGAAGGAAAGTTTGATGATATTCGTTTCGCAAAAGCTTAGATCGAAGAAATTATTTGAAGGATCGATTATTCATTGATACGTCCTATAAGTCAACGATGTAGAGTATTGTATAAAGTGAAAGATATCGTCACTTGCCTTGTAAAGTATGTAAAGTATGAGATGATTGGGAAGTTGACCGTTACGGGAACGCCAACTTAGGTTGTTGTTTTTGATCTATGATCAAGACGTTTGTAAATAGTTATGTCTTTATCATGGTGACGGTCGGGAAAAAGTATCCAACAACTTGTATCTTAGTCTTAATCTATTTGCTTCGTAATTTTTATTT
This sequence comes from Tanacetum coccineum, assembly GCA_026074375.1. Taxonomy (NCBI): domain Eukaryota; kingdom Viridiplantae; phylum Streptophyta; class Magnoliopsida; order Asterales; family Asteraceae; genus Tanacetum; species Tanacetum coccineum. Next base: position 12,078 of record BQNB010024837.1, read on the forward strand.
AACAACAATTTATTTCCCTTTCCTAATCATTAGCCATGGGTTTTACGCGAATGAGGATGTGTACGAGCATGTATGTCTATTTCATCGTTACGGCCATGTATGCATGTCTCAGTTGCCTTGTTGGTTTATTACTATTGGTGAAAGTTAGAAGATCCATACCCTATATCATTCTTTATCATAACCGTTGGTTAAACTCGAATGAGGATATGATCGAACACACATGTCTATTCCGTCGTTACGGCCATGTATGTGTGCTTCAGCTGCCTTGTTGGTGTGGTACTTTTGGTGAAAGATTGTAGAATGATCAACCCTAAGCCTTATCATAAAAACCCATATTTACCTCTATAAACTTGTTACTCCTTAGCTCTAGTGGTGGAGATGTGTATCCTTGCCAAGCTTATGATAGAATACTCGTCACGACCGAGAAATTGAGCGAATTAGTTACATGTTACCACATAGATTAGTTGAGTGATTTGAGTGTTTTCATCTTCCTATTTCGTGAGGTGTTTGGTTGTGTACTTGTAATAGATCAAATAAATGCTTAACGGAAAAATCCTTAGGGATACATTTTTATAAACTTCCAAAGGCTACTTGAGGACAAGTAGGATTCAAGTGGGGAGATATTTGATGACATCAAATAACGTCACTTTTATAGCATCATTTATCCCATGTAAATAACCCATTTTGTATAATTATTGCAAGAATTGATACTTAATTGTTTATATTTGTTATTTGCAGTAATTATCGAGTATTTGGCAAAAGATGAAGAAAAGGACACGTTTTGAAGCATAAACGAAAAGTTTGAGAAAGTCGTTGATTCTGACATCAATACGCCATATCATTCTAGAAGCATACGCCGCATCTAAAGACTTTGAAGAACTCAAGACCATTGCATGACTTTGAATAATACGTCGTATCCACATTAGTATATACGTCGTATATTATACTTTGGTCAAATATCAAGAAAAACACACTTTCAGCCAATACTCCGTATCTAAGAACCCCAATACACCGTACCGGAGGAGCTCAATACGCCGTACCCAATAAGTCCAATACACCGTACTGGAGGAGATCAATATGCCGTACCCAATAAGTCCAATACACCGTACCAGAGGAGCTCAATACGCCGTATCCAAACCAGCTCAAGAAAATTCTAGAATATTTTATTCTTGGAGCCTACGCCAAGTCATCCGATACGCCGTATTGAGTTCCAATACACCGTATCAACCAATTTTCAAAGTCTATAAATACCAAAACCTAAATACGATTTTAGGTGTGCTTTTAACCACCAAGGTCGATTTTCAAAAGATAATAGAAGCCAAGAAGGTGCAACAACGTGCTTCAATCCATAGGGAAACCCTTGTAATTCATATATTCTTGATAATCATTCGATCTTTGGTATCATTCACTTAACTCGGTTAGTTTACTTTGTTTGATTCGATTATTATGTTTGTATTCATCGCAATGGTTATTGGTTGATACCTTTAGGTATTAACCATATTTATGAAGATTTTAATGTTTGGTTTGTTTATCTCGATTGCTTAATTTGTCGTTGGTTATTGATTATGTTACCCGTTTATGTGCTTTAATGTGCGTTCAATCCGTATCTAAGGATATCACCTGTAGCTTAACTAGATATCAGATAGTTCTCGTATATAATTTATATAGGTGGAATTAAGATCACAAATAAGGTCCTGCTAAATCTGTTTCTAAGGATATCGCTTGTAGCTTAACTAGATATCGAATAGTGCATTTGGTTTAGTGAACAAGTTAGAATAGCAGGTGACCTAGAATGATTCTAACAAATAACTTTCCGATTCCTTTGGCTTAGTTTGGATAGTGAAACTACCACTTATATAAAATACCGTAACCAGTAAGTTAGTAAAGTCTCTATGAGCTAGAATCAAATAAGATCACCATTATTGCCTTCTAAGATAGATTATAATCAATAAAAATGATGCTTTATGCGGATGCGTTTAATTGTGACAGAATTAGCGTGTCTAGGTCTTAGGAAGAACAACCGCCTAAGTCTAGGAATGATATGCCTCCTCTAGATAAGTGAACCTGCGTTTTAATTGGAATAAATATGGTTAATACATTTCCCTTACATTAGGCTTTACTGCATCTTTATCTTTTGTCTATCACCTTGTGTGTGTTAATTATCATCAAAACCCTAGGTTAGATAACTAAACCTTGTGCCAGTCTATGAGGCTGAAAACCCCCTTTTTACATTAGTTTTAGGTTTACCTTAGATAACTAAAATACTGATAGATTAGATATTGACGCTCTCGCTATTAGTGATCGACACTCTACTTACCAACGAAGCTACATCTGACTGGGTACACTGCCCGTTAAAGTGTTGTTTTTAGGTATAGTCGGCATAAAATAAATAGTAAAACTTGATACATAAAATACCTACGCACAATGACACACCAGGGAACAAACGTGGTGAAAGCTCAAAACAAAAAGGGGCTTGTTACAAATGTGGAATAGAAGGCCACTTTACTAGTGAGTGTAGAAAGCCGAAGGAGAACAAGGCTTTTGTCGGAGGAGCATGGAGTGAAAGCGAAGACGGTGACGAACATCAAAACGACGCAACATGCCTCATGGCAATTGACTCTCAAGAGGTATTATCCAGACCATCTAGTTCAAATAATGATTTAAATATTATTGATTTGGAAAAGGAGAATGAGAAACTCCTAAGGTTTAACAAAGATTTTGCTAAAACTTTTGAAATTTTTTTAAAAGAAAAATGTTTTCTAGAAAATAAGAGTTTAAAACTTTTAAATAAAATCAATGATCTTGAAATTGAAGTAAAGAAACTTGCAAATGATAAAGAGGTGATTGAACCTTACAAAACATGTGATGTACTCACCAAAGAGGTTGACTCTTTAAAATGCAATGTTTTCAAACTCCAAGATGAATAGAATCTTTTGAGTTCACAGGTTCCATCATTCCCATCCCTTCTTACTTAATGGTTAGGTCTGAATTCTACAATGGAGCTATTAGTTCTTGAGTCAATATTTGAAGCATTGAACTTTTCAAATTCAAAGAAAGTAGCATTGCTTTGGACGACATGCTAAGTCGTCAAAAATCGTCCCAAGATAAGGAAGGTCTTGGATTTTCTAAAAATAATAAAATAACTTCCGCAAGTCCAAACAAACAAATAGTGTTTGTAAAAGAGAGTAAAAAGGAAACTTCGTCAAAAAGCTTCGTTAAACCTGTAGTAGCTCAAACTTACTTTGCAAACACTCGAGGTTCCCAAGCACCCATTACAAAAGTGGAAACAAGACATCACCCGAGCTCACATAACGGTCTTGGATACTCACAACTTCGAGTTGACCCTAGACCTTTTTTACCCACACCAAATATGAGACCTTCAAACTCATATAATCGAAGACCTTCTTTTCAAAACAACTGTTCTTCAGAAAGAATAAAATTTTACAATAATAAAAGGTCTTCGTATCACCAACATAGCACCCTTCAAAGGAGAGAAAACTCCTACCCAAATCAAAGGCTAAAAACACCTTGGAACGTTGGACCAAACTTTCAAAACTCTCATGATTTTCAAAATAATCCTTGGTCTGGATTCTCGAGGCACGACCTACTTAAACTATGTGCTTTACTACAAGACCTAAAAATAGTTAACTTGGGCACCATATTTGCTAACCACAACGGACCCATGAAACAATGGGTACCACGACCTTGAATTCATATTTGTTTGTAGGTGTGTCTTAAATGCGATCTACTACCGAACGATTAGATTGTGGATAGTGGTTTCACTAAGCACATGACCGGGAATAAAAGATTATTTACTTCGTACAAGGTGTATGATGGTGGACATGTCGTATTTGGGAGAAACCTAAAGGGCAAGGTCGTCGGTGGAGGTAATATTACTCATGACTCCATTACAATTACCAATGTTGAGTATGTTAGTGGTCTAACTTTTAACTTAATTAGCATAGGTCAATTATGTGATGATGATTGCATAGTTAGTTTTACTAAAGTAGATTGTACTATTAGTAAAAATGGTAAAACGCTAGCTAAAGGTCATAGGAAAAATGGTCTATATACTTGCAAATTGGGAGATAACTCCAAACAACAAATTTGTCTTACATCCGTGGTAGATAACTCAACGCTTTGGCATAGGAAGTTAGGTCACACCAATATGAGGTTAGTTCAAAACTTAGCTTCTAATGAGCTAGTAAGGAACCTACCAAAGTTGAGCTTTAAAAGACACTTTTGTGATACATGTGATTTAGGGAGTCAAGGTAACGCAAGCAATAAGACTAGGAATGAAGTGTCAACTACTAAGGTTTTAGAGTTGTTACACTTAGATTTGTTTGATCTATCTTCAATTCAAAGTTATAGAGGCAACTTCTACACTTTAATGATTATGGATGATCACTCAAACTACACTTGGGTTGTATTTGTAGAATCTAAGGATGATGTCTTTGAGAAGTCTAAAATTTTGTGTAAAAGACTTGAAAACCTACATGATTGTTCTATTGTTTCAATTGTAACAAATCATAGTGGTGAATTTGATAAAATATAAACAATCATTTATAATTTGTGTGTTTTACCTTGCAAACCATCATTTATAATACACAGAAACGATTCTGAGACAAATGGTGCACGGGAAAACGACAAAAAAACCCAACAGTAAAGTACCCATTGGGATTTCTTAGTTAGGGACCAACAGTGAAAAAGAGGGAAATTTTAAAATTACTAAAATGCCCATGGTCAAAAAGTCAAACTAACACAAGTTACAAAATAGTAGCGAAGGAAAGGGGCATTCGGGAAGCGACTAGTCGCTTCTGGCGAAGCTTCTAGAAGGCCACCACTACATAGAGAGATCCCATGGTTCGAGGGACCAAACAGGTAATAAAAATCGACTTTAGAGATTAACGATATCAGCCCCCATTATCTAAGGATTGAATTTGCAATCGAGTCTGAGTGCAGGGATGAACGGTGTAATTTACCCTTTGATGAAACAAAAAAAGAAGTAGTATAGGTCGATAAAAGCATAGAGTTCGGAGAAGTATTCGAAGAAGAAGAAAATTCGGCATTTATAATTTAGCCACACATTTCCATCTCTTTTCGATATCTCCAAAACCAAACACCCCCAATTCCATCCCCCTTCACATTTTTTGACTTGAGTTCTTTATTCGATCAACCATCCTTACCAACATCTTTTTATAAAAAAAGAATCCGTTAATCTTTATTCTTACATCTTATTTAATTGTTTCAGATACAACCCAGATCACTTCTTTAATAAAGTAAGAATTTTTATCTATCTTTTTTAATTTTTATATATTTTTAACATCTTTAATATTTATTTTAGATGATACCCACTTGATGATTTGAGTTAAAGATGTGTTCTTTGGTGGTTGTTTACTTTGTTTGACTTTTTTCTTGCATTAATTTTGGGATCTAGTTTTAAAGTTTTGATCTTTGTGTTATTTGATTTGATATTATTTGTGGGTATTTGGTATTTGATTTTGGTTGATTGGATGTGAGTGATTTATGGTTGAATTTGTGCTTATTAGTTTAGTTATTTGTTAGGAATTGCGAATCGGATAAAAAGGCGAGTAATTTTCGAGGATTTGAGGTTTTTAGAGTGCGTAGTTGGGAGCTTCATTGATGGTTGTTGATTGTAATCAAGGCCATCTTTGTATAGCTTCTGGAGTGAGTTAGTGTACCCCGGGAGGTGTTTGGATATTGCGAATTTGTGTTGTGAAGGAAGTTAGAGATGTCGGGAGCTCAGGATTCGCTAGAGATTAAATTTCGCTTGATAGATGGATCGGATATTGGTCCAAAGAGCTATCCGGCTGCCACGAGTGTTGCAACTTTGAAAGAAAGTATTCTGTCTCAGTGGCCTAAAGGTCAGTTTGTTCTCTGGCTATGCAACTCTAGTAGAAGTTAATACACCATGTACTCCTATTATGTTCTTAGTTAATGTTTGTTTTATCGAAAGTGTTTTTTGTAAATTAATTTTGGGATGGAAAAGGCCGTGACTTTGGTTGTGCAAGAAAGAAATTTTGAATCGTTGTTCTTCGTTTTGTTCTGTCCAATCGTAATCTAATTGGTCTTAAATCTCAAAGTATATAAATTGCTATAGTAAGTATGCACAGTTGCACACCTTTACAGTTGTTGGACTGTTCATATGTCTATATATACAGTAATGTTATGCCACCAAATCACCAATAAATCCAAAAATTCCGAGTCGAACCATGTCATGGAAAGATCTTGTAAAGAATCAGTTTGTGGAAGCTCACATGCAAGGATTAGGTCTTAATTATTTTAATATCTATTGCTGTTTTCTTCGTGTTACAGATAAGGAAAATGCTCCAAGGACGGTAAAAGATATAAAAATTATTAGTGCCGGAAAGATATTGGAGAACAACAAAACGGTGGGAGAATGCAGGAACGCGTTATGTGATGTCCCTGGTGGAGTTACAACCATGCATGTTGTTGTTAGTCAGCCACCTCAGGAAAAAGGTGCGTCTAAATTTGTTATACTATGTCATTGAATTTGTACTATTCTCGATAAAAGTTCTAATGACGGATTTTAAGAGTGTGTTTGGGGTTGCGTTGTCAAACAAATTATCTGATTATCACGACATGTAAACGCAATAATCCAAAAACTAGTGTTTGGATAGAAAATGCTAAGTGATTTTCTGCGTTATGTGGGCTCCAAAACGCAAGTCTTGATAAGCAGCTTATTCAGTATAAAATTACACGATTACCCTTCAAATAACCCTCAATATACACCCTACTTTTCCTTCCTCCTCAAACAACTCTGTTATCACCATAACCCTCAAGATACACCTAACTCTCATAAAAGTTAACAACAAGCCTAGTATTTCTTCACACAAGATTGGGTCAAGATTCAGCAATATGGGTTATCGAGGATAAATGTGTTAAGGTTTTGTGGATACGCTACATACGAGGGATTTTTTCTTTACCAAGAATCCATGATGGGTGTTTGATGGTTGCTTCTTAAATTGGGTTTTCAATTTGGTACTTATAATATATTTGTATGTCGAAAAATAAATTATTTCGTGTAATATTCGAAATTAGTATGCATAAAAATGAGGTCTTGAAGTTTTATAAAGAATGAAAATTTCAAGCAACTTGTGTCTCTTTCGGTAATTTTTACCATTTATGGAATTGGATAATTTGGTTTGCAAAACACTAATAATACTGATTATCCTGATTATTTCGATATCAAACAGCATAATCAAATCCAAACACTATTTCAAAAACACATTTTGCAACTGCTGATTATCCGTTTTCAAAATGAATAATCTATTTTCAATAAGCAATCCCAAACACCCCCTAAGTTTACTATAAGTACCCGCTGTTTCGTTAAAGTGCAAAATTCTGTTTTTGGAAAGTTTTCAAGCAAAAGTTACTCATCTGAAATTGTGCATTACCATTTGTAGTGATTTTGATTATTTCACAAGATTTTTTCAATAGACAATGAGAAAATGGTCAAACACCTGGTATAATAACTATCTCTGATGCAACATTGCATCTTCAATGGTATAAGTACGTTACAGAAGGTCTATTAGTTTCGAATTGAAATTCATATATTTCTCAAAGTCAGATGTGTGCCATTAAATTTGCCAAATGCTTAAACTACTCTTTAAATGACGACTATATAAGAAAATCTTGTTGATACAAAGCAATTTAAAATTTTTGTTATGATGATGACTACTTTACAAATACAGAAATTTTGCTATATCATGAGACGAAGAGACTATATTAAGAATAAATGCTGCCAGTTGAGTGTCTTGTTCTTGCATTACTCAGCCTTCTTTTTTGTTTATTTACCAGAAAGGAAAGCGACAAAGGACCTAAAACAAAACAAATGCTCGTGTGTTATATTATGAGAAGCAACCACAAATCACGTCGTTTGCAGGTAAGTTAGTCTAAAATTCTTCCATAGCTGCTGACAAGATTTTACTTGGAATCGTGTAACAAAGTAGACAATTTATCATGTCACAGACAAAGATTGCTGGTGTAGTTGCAGATGATACCGTGGTTGATTGGGACAATGAAGATCTTGAAAAAAAAAAATTTGAAAATAAGGGAAAAATACAAATGGTAATGAAAAATATGTATTATACATGTTACAGACCGACATACATATACAACTAGTTTGTTTTTCAGGTTTGTGTTTTGTGTATTATGTGAATTTGTGAATGTTTACTCGGAAATACTCAGCTTGATTCTCTAATGTCCGTTGGGTTCTTTTGTTCTATCAAAAATTTGTGACTGCATATGAATAAACATCCATGATTATGGTTTTTTGCACGACATTTGTAGATCGGGTTTGTGTTTGTTGGATGGTTGTTTCGTATTTCCATTTTCCCTCTTAAGAAATTTTAGGTATTGACACTGACTATCATGTTTCCGGTATGGTAAACTTTTTTTCCAATAGAACGCAAGAAATGGGTACTGTATTTTATTAGCCATGTTATTTTTTTAATTGAGAAACAATACTATGAAGAAACTAAACATGAATGAAATACGAAGACAGAGGCTTCAAGTCTTTGATTAGATTTTGTTGGTCTTTTACATGGATTTGATCCAAATTTGGTTCATTAATGCGCAACTCAACATTTGTGTTCCGATTGTGTTGGCCCTTTTGGTTCATACAGTTTTTACTATGAAAGAACCTTGGAGGGTCAAGCACTGCGGTATCATGTTCTAAGGTAAGAAGACCATCTAACGGAAACACTGAATCTGTGTAAATTTAGCCCATTTGAGAGCAAACATTTACAGAGATCTTAAAAATTGAACCTACTATACAATGAACCGAATGATTCAATTTAAGACCCTTTTAGTCTCAAACCAATAAGTTACAAATCTTAAGAAGAATAAAACCTACTACTGTTTACAGTTTGCTGCTAGAATGCAGTTCTCGGACCATGAAGCACAAATCAAATTAAAACCAATGAGCTCGGGGTAGAGCTAAAGCATGCCAGTTGACCAACTAACTCAAAGTTCGTTCATACTGAAACATAGACAAACCTGCAGAGTTGACCTAACCAAGAACTATCACGAATTTTTGAACCCGAAAAAACCCTTGTCTTCAAAAATTTATGTTTCAAAAATTAAAAAAAATTATATGATTGTAAAAACCCAAAAAATACTGAATTTTTATGTTGACCTAACCATAAACAAGCGTATACAAATACTGAAAACCAAGCATGACAAAGATTGGACTAGAAACAACATTCATATTCATAAAACTTAGATGCCACAAAAAAAGAAAACCCAAAATACCACGTAGGAAAATCCACCATAAAGGTTACTCCACGTGTACTAACCATAACCTTAAATCACCCACCTTTTACAACCAACTCTTTCTTCTTCTTCTTCTTCTCAAAACCTCCAAATTCTAGTCTCATTTCCTCAATTTCACAAATGGCAGCAGTCCTCTCAACTAAAACAACAACCACAGTACAAACCATTGATCTTTATAAACAACCCAATTCAAGATTCCTTAAAGGGTGTCCTTTACTACATTCTTTTTCTTTAAACATTAAACCAGTTTGTAGTAATAAAACCAGAATCTTTCCTAGTTTAGTTGTATCTGCTTCTGCTAAAACCACCACCGCATCCAGTGGTGGTGGTACACTTTATGTCAATATCACTGGCTTTCCATTTCCACTTGGCCCTTTTCTTAATAGAAGTACTATTAGGACTGAGGTAGTTTTTTTAGCGTTTTGTTGTATGTATTAAATTTTTGATTCTTATAGTCAAGTTATGTGAATTAGTATCTGGGTTGTGTTTAGTTTTTGAAAAGATTGGTTTTTTTTGTGATTTCAGGTTGTGAAAGGCTGTATATGGTTGTTTGAGCAAGAACAAGCATTGGGGTTCAGTAGTGTTTCGACAAATACTAGGATGACAGTTATAAAGCTTAAATCAGGAGGGTTGTGGGTTCATGCACCTATTGCTCCAACCAAGGAATGCATTCAGGTACTGTTTAGTAGTTGCTTATAGTGAAACTTATACTTTGTACCTAGTTATTTAGGGGCGAATGAATTAGGAGTAGCTGCGAGAAAACCAAATTTTGATTCGGGTAATCAGTTTACGTAGTTGGGATTGCTTGTTTAGGGGTGTCACATAACATGTCGGATAAGAAAATTTAAGAGTGTTTGAGGATTGTTTAATGCTTATTTGGTTATTTGTGATAAAAATAAGCTTTAAATAAGCAACTTCGACTGATTATTACAAAAAAATTACCATATTAGCAGTTGTTAGCACCTCTAAAGCATATATCCTCAATACTTTAAAAAATGTTAAACTAACTTTAAAAGGCACAAACACATTAGCACTATCTTTTGCGGTTCGTTTTGTTCAACTGATTTTTTGACTCATTATTTCATATGACATAATCACTTTCAAAACACAATGCCAAACACCTCAATCGTATTGAAATTAAAGTTAATTTTGTTTGAATTCCATCTTCCCAGCTAAGATCTTGTAATCTTTCTTTTTTTTCTTGTTGCAAATTTCCAGCTTGTGAAGGAGTTAGGAGCTCCAGTAGAGTACATTGTCCTGCCTACATTTGCTTATGAGCATAAAATATTTGTTGGTCCATTTTCCAGAAAGTTCCCACAAGCTCAAGTATGGGTAGCACCAAGACAATGGAGTTGGCCTCTCAATTTACCACTTGAATTTTTCGGCATTTTCCGTGCCAAAACCTTAGAACACGAAGACCTTTCAACCCCATGGGCTGCAGAAATCGAACAGAAGGTTCTGAGCTCTCCTGAAGTTGGTAAAACTACACACACTATGACATTAAGTTCTTTTTCTTGTATCTCAACGTTAGTCCATTTTCAAGATCCAGATATGTTCTCATTGTTAATTCAGGAATTGGGCCGTACGTAGAGGTCGCATTTTATCATAAGCGTTCACAGACACTACTTGTGACTGATGCTGTAATATTTGTGCCAAAGCAACCTCCTGAGTGTATAAGCAATGAATCACTGTTGGCGTCGGCTAAAAACGGTTTGGCTGTAAAGCTTCTTAGCAAAGGGAAGGAAGTCTCCCAGGAACCGGTCATTGATAACCCAATAAATAGGCAAAAAGGTCTCTTATTGGTTTATGAAAGTAAAGCTTGTAGCATTTACTTGTTTCATATGCATCTAATTGTGTTAAGATCTTCTGTTACAGGATGGGAAAGAATGGTTCTTCAAATCTTGTTTCTTGGTCCATCAAACCTTTTGGAACCAAAAGCTAGTTTCTCTCAAATGTCACAGAAATTGATTGTTTCGCCAATTGTCAAAACATTAGTCTTCAGCAAAGTTCCTGAAAAGGTATGTTCATGTTCTAAGAAGTAAGAACTACTAGAATTGTTTGCATTTGTCAATATTTGACTTTCGAAATCAACCATTTGACATTTTAGGTGAGGGATTGGATTGACAGCATTGCAAGAGACTGGAAATTCAAGAGAATCATCCCAGCACACTTTGCTGCTCCTGTAAAGGCCAGCAGGTCGGATTTCCTAGCAGCTTTTGGATTTCTTGATGATCTTCTAGGAGAGCGTTATGTTACTCGCCCTTCACTTCAACTTCTATTCACATCCATAATGGGAAAGGCTGCTAGTTACTTCCCTCCAGATGACATGAAAACTTTATCATCACTCGACGAGTTTCTAGTATCGGTTGGAGCAGTAAAGAAGACTGTCTCAGGTCGTAAACGATCATGAAATGAAGCGAACAAGAATGACAGATTTATAAAGAAAGACATGCATAGCGTAGTTACTATCTATATGACATGGTATACAGAAACTCCTTTTGTCTCTAGTTTTTTTCCTTCTTTACTCACTATGCAAGATATTAAGTAGCATCTTGCCATTGCACATATGTAAGATTAAGATTGCATATATCTGAAAAGGCATCCATTCTGTATTGATGATGTCTTTGTAAAAGTTGTGAGAATATTAGCCCCGTGAGATAAAAAAAATTATGGTATTTTGAACAGATTATAGAAACGCTGAACGTGGTGTTGGTATATCTTGCAGAAAAAAATGTTTTGACACAAAAGTTTATTTGTGAAAAATCTTTGGTTGATCCTCAGTTTAGTCGACTGACTTTTATAAGAGGTGTATGTAGTAACATGTTGTAATGTACCAAAGATATTTTACTGGCATTGGGGCCCACAAAAAACCATTGGGTCACATTCATTTATACTTGTTTGGTTTCCCCAAGATCTCTCCCGCCAAAAAAGGTGTTTGCTTTAACATGATCCCTTTCTTTGTTCTCACAGTCAGGCATTCCTTAAACTCCTCGATTAAACCCTCTTCTGTTACGCCCTGCTTTTTTTTCTTTATCCTAAGAAAAAACCTCAAGTAACAGAAAGGTATGCGACTGCATTCGTATTCCGTTTTCTGCATTTTTCTTTTTATGCAGATCATATTTGAAAGAAAAAAGGCATCATACATTGGTACACCCTTGGCTGGCATAAAATGTTTATTGGGTTCCGAAGAAACTCTTACCTGAGATCCATTTGGAGATTTCCTGATTTAGATATTGTGTTTTGAAAGTAACATGATATGATTGGAAATAAGATAATTAGATGTCCAGATGTTGGACAAATTCTGATTATTTAAGGAGGTGTAAATCAACCTAAAAAATAATCAAATAATCAGAATCTGTTACGTTATAGCTACTAATACATAAATAATTTTCAAAACACAATTCCTATTAATCACGTTAAGCAGAAACTGAGATTCAGTTTTGAAAAACATTCTTGTTTCAAACACGTAGTTAGCCTTTAGAAAAAAGGTCGAAAACTGTCCGCATTCTTTCTGTTTGAGACTAAACTTTGGATTTTAGTTTAATCATGGTGACACGCTTTTGTCTGGTCTCAGGTTTTAAGCCATCTCTTGTTATAATGGCTACCCAAATTAAAAGAATCCCAGAAAACAGAAATACAAGGACATCTGTAACTATATCCGGACCTGCATACATGGTTGCTGTCAGGGGTTCCCCAAGAGGTGCTAAAGCCAAACCCCTAAAGAACACTATAACAAATTCTCAATTACCCATTGCAGAAGAATATCGTAACATCCTCCCTCGTTATCTCAGACCTTCCACCGGTTCTTGTCATGATCAGTGTAAACATGGTATGACAGATGATACACTGGAATTAAAAAGACCTACACGGAGATTGGGATCAAGAAAAATGCCAGTGGTTAAGACTAAAGGAAAAAGGACTGCAGATCCTTTGGATGGAAAGAAGATAACAAAAACGACACCTAAGCATTTTTCAAATCCTATGTATCGTGCACCTACTCAACCAGCTAAAGTCAACAAGCGGGAACCATCTAAAAAAGTTGGAGCTTCAAAACATAATTTGCCGACGAAAAGAATGGCTACTAACCATGTGAAAACGAAGCCAATTTATGCAGAAAGAGTATCTCCTAAGCCCAGGAACCATAAACTTGCGTCTCGTCAAAAGGATGAAACTAAAATGACAAAAGAGAAACTTAAGCAGTTGATTGCCAAGAAGGTTCAGGAAATGACAAAAATGCGATTTCTTGATGCTGAGACCGCAGAATTTGTCACTCCAACTGTTGAAATGATCGACTCTCTTACAGCTTTAACAGCAGAATCAACCAATCTTTACAATTCCGAAAGCTCACACTCTTCTTCTGAAGAACAAGTTTCAAAGTCGGACGCTGAGCATGCTGACAATGAAGACGTAGAATGTGAAGGAAATTATGAGATGGAAACTTCAGAAGACAATGAAGATGGGGGGATGGAAGTAAAGTGCAGAAGGGGAAGGGTTCTTGAACTCGAGTCTGAGGATAATGGTCCTAAGAAGCTCACATTTAGAAGAGGAACAGTCTTGGATAACGGGGAAGATAATGACTCTGAAAAGGTAACTTTGAAGCATCAAGAGCAAGAAGAGAAAGAAGCTCAGGAGTTACTTAATCGTGTAATAGAAGAAACAGCGAGTAAGCTGGCTGAGGACATGAAGACCAAGGTAGGGGCATTGGTGGGTGCTTTTGAGACGGTGATTTCTCTTCAACCTTCCTCTGATGACAAATAAACCAGAGTATAGTTTTCTAAACAACGTGAGTTCTGCACATAATGATGAGGGTTGCTTTTGGATAAGGGTAGAACTATTGATGATTTGATGGATGCAAAAACTACAAAATATCACTTGAGAATGATTTCATTATAACTTGAGCACAATTTCCTTCCAGAGAGGTTTTTTTTCCCAATTGTTCCTCAACCTTCCAATTGGGGTAAGCCAGATCAAAATTTACTCTAGATATATATATTCACAAGTACAAAATACCATTTCAGTAAAATTGACTATTTTACTAACACGCTCGAAATAAAGGAAAGACTCTCACATGTTTGCACCTATTATGAAAGGTTAGCATGAACATGTTCTTTGGATAAAGTTTAGGAAGCTTGCTCCGTACATCCTACTTCTGCTTTGAAGTCCAACCCTGAGATACTCATCTTGCCAATATTAACTGCACACATTAAGGTGTTGATTAAGAACTGAAAAAAAGTATAACCAACTTCTACTTGAAACCATATAACCACATGTACTGTCATGGAACTCATATCTCTTTAATTATAAGAGGTAGAAAACAAACAAATGCTTACCAACAGCATCCATGCCAGTTAACTTTGGCATATACCGCTTGATATGTTCTTCTGCTGCTTCATCAGCTTTGAGCGTTTCACACTCAAAAGAAATCACAATCTTGCTCTTCTGTTGCTTCTGGTCAACCAACTTAACGACATCCTTCTCCCATCTGTGAACAATTGGACCATCCGACCATGTGAGCATAAACAAACCACAAATCTATGATACCATGTTAACAAAAACCATTTTTCCAAGTCTTATTGATGATTTCTATATGCTTACCCATGAGCATGATCAACATTACATAACCGAGCAGCATCATGGCCTTTCCGTTCAACCACTACATCTCGTTCTTTCTTGCTCTGCAACATGTACAAACTCATTAAGCAGTGTTGCAACCAACCTTCAAAACAATGAATCACGCTAAAGAGAGAAGCAAACATGACTTACATTGTAGTCCATTATAGTCAGTTTGACCAAGCGGTAGTCCTCACCCCTACTGCATTCCCTTTCACAAGCTATCTCTATTTTCACGGTAACAAATTTATTAGCACCAAAAACAAAGGCATACTTTTTCTACAAAATTCAAACACAAAAACCATACCCACAGAACTTTTTTCACGGGATGACACAAGTAATCAAGGGGGTGTTTGGCATTGCGTTTTAAAAGTAGTTATCATATTATCGAGCTGCGTATTATCAGTTATAATGTTTGGGTGTCAAATAGCATATGCAAACAATGTAGTAATTAGTAAATAATACCAGTGCCATGGATGCCGTAACAAACAGAATTGGGAAGATGTACAAAATGACCCGAAATCGACCCATCCGGTAACAAAGCTATTGACGCCATTCCTTCCATTTTCACACCTTCTACTTCTTCATCTGCTTCACATGAACCTTCTTCATCATCTTCTAGTTTTTCTGTACATTAAAACAAAACCATAGTTAAAGCATAAAAGGGTTTATCTTTTTATATATTTTTACCACATGAATGAAATCCAAATTTATAGTAAGAAACTGGTATTTTAACTAACCCATTTGTGAAAACTCATCTTTTTCTCCCATTTCACATATACTTTCTTCATCATATTGTATCTTTTCTGCATTTTATAACAAAGTATACTAAAGGGTTTATCTTTCTAATAAAAATAAGTCTAATAGAACATTACCCACAAGTCAAAAACTGGTGATTTAACTTACCAATTTGTGAAAACTCGTTTTGTTCTTCCATTACACGGGGTAAAAAGTGGGTTTCAGAAGGGTGTATTTGTTTTGTGACCTTATTTATTTGGATTTGGCCTGTCAATCCCGTTTTTTTCTTCCTAGGGGGTTTCGTTTAAGCTCGTTGAGAGCTTCAATTTTCCGATTCATTTTGAGACCCGCGAGCTTATATAAGTTTATATAAGTTTATTATAATATAATAAATTTATATAAGTCATAAGTTTTAAAATAAGCCAAAAAATAGAGGCTTATGACATATAAGTGAAACCAAATAAACTAATAAATTCACATATAATATAGCTTTAGATTTGACATAAGTTGTATTAAAGATTGAGTAAATTACATAAATCGTCCTTATAGTTTGAAAAAGTTGCATGTTTCATCCCATACTTTTCAAAACTGTATATGTCCTCGTGGCAAACCTTTGAGGCATGTTCCGTCCCTGAGTTGAGACGTCGTTATCTTGCTTCCGTTAACACACGTACGTGACTTCTACACGAGGTTAAATATTTGGTTCCCCATTCACCGTGGCTAAATATTTGGTAATGCAAAAGAAGTGAAAGAGTTAGTCTATTTGGATGTCATCGAAACAAGAAAGGAGTTGAAGTTGACAAGGAATGACAAGAGGGGAGTAAAGGTTGAGCGTGTTGAAAAAATTCCAGTCTTTAGACAGTCATAAGATGATGGCCCAAGTGAACTTATAGATCTTGGGCCTAGTGGATCCAATGGCCCAAGAACTATAAGCCAAAAAAATAAGAGTTTAGGTACCATTGATGAATGTCAATGAAGTTTTGTTGTCGTAGAGTCACATGATAAAGGGAATCTTTTCCTTTTAGGTTTTGTATGTGGCTAAAGACATAATCATAAGAAATTGGGAGGTAAGGACCCACAAGGATGCACATAGATGTCTTCAATGAAGGGAGATCAAGGTTTGCACTTATAATTTCTTGGCAAAGCAAATATTTAATAAAGTTAAAGTCAATCCAGATATCTCAATCAAAGTGTGACTTACAACTGCAAGTTTCTATGAGCAAAACATTCAGAGCTAAAGCAAAAGCTAAAAGAGAAATAAAAGGTTATCACAACTTGCAATATGCCATGCTTAGAGACTATATTGTTGATTACTCTCTAAAAACCCTAATACCATTGTCAAGATTGCAGTTGAAAGAAATATTTATCTTTCTTTTCCAACTAAGATGTTTAAGAGAATATATGTTTGTTTAGGATCATTAAGAAAAGGGTTTAGGGATTGAAGAAGGGAGCTTTTGGGGTTAGATGGTGTAGTCATGAAGGGCCTTTTTTAGGACAAGCACTGACATTTGTGGGTCTGAACATTGGAGGCGTATGCCTTAGTTGAAGCTGAGAATAAGAATGCATGGTGTTGGTTTTTAGAATGCTTGGGTGATGACATAGATATGTAACTCAATTCCAGTTTCACATTCATCAACGATAAACAAAAAGTTAGTACTAATTTGTTTCCATTTAATTGTTAGTATTGATGGAAAACAATGTAACATAAAGCAATTTAAATACACAAAAAGTTTTTTCCGCATGAACCCTTATACACCAAGTATTTAATCAATAATGCTTCCTTAAAGCAAAGTCGCAAACAAAAACCTTATAATTCTTCAGTGGCACAACAAACGTTTGATCAATAGTGTGACTAGACCAGTAGCACTAACACTACATCAACTCTTATAGCTACTAGGCTTGAATTATCTTCGCTACAAGAACAAGTGCTTGATCAAATCAACAACACAAACACACGAAGTTACAGCTTCAAGAGCATTACGTGACCTCAAAAACTACGGGATAATCTCAACTCACTTAGACATAAGTGGATTATGAAAAACTACAAGTGTGTAAATAAATGCATACATATTTATAAAACATGATATAAATTTTCTAACTAATCAAACTTACAAATGTAAAACACACATAAAATCACTTACCAGAATTTTTGTAAGTCCATGATGTCTTGATCGCAGCTTGTATACCACAAGTACAAACCACCATTTTGTATTTTTTTTTGTATGTGTTTTTTCAACATGGAAAAAGTAAAAGTCACATGTATTAATAAAGAGGTAAATGATCAATGGAGAAGCGGGTATAATTTAAAATTTTAAAGAGGCGTTTGGTTCGCAGTATGTTTTGAAAGAAATTATAATTTGTCAAAGGAATTGTAATTTGAATGAATTATAATTGAAAGAGTTGTAATATGTTGAAATTGTAATGTGTTGGAATTGTAATTGATGGAATCTGTCACTGTGTTTGATTGATACTCAGCGTAATGTAATTCAAATTTTTTTAATAAATCTTAAATATAAAAAAAAATTAAATATGTTAATATTAATAAATATTAATAATAATTATAATATAATATAATAATAATAGAAAATAAAAATATTAATAAAAATAAAATAAATAATAATAAAAAATAATATTAATAATATAATAATAATAAAATATTTTAGTAATAATATTAATAATAAAATATTTAATAATAATAATAATAATTTAATAATAATGATAATAATAATAAAATTTAAATTAAAAATAATAATAAAAATAAAATAAACAATAATATTAATAATATAATTATAATAATAATACAATATTATAACAATAATAATAAATAAAATATTTAGTAATAATAAAAATAAAATATTCAGTAATAATAATAAAATATTTAATAATAATAATAATAATAATAATAATAATAATAATTTGTTGATATATGTTCCAAGGTTGGGATCACGGTGCGAAAGGAGGCTCTAATAGGCTTCCTCTCGGAGGACGGTAAGGATCTACGACCTGGAGACCTTTTGCTTTTTAATTGGCTCAAAGGTAAAGATGCAGGCTTGGATGTGACATGCATCTCTCCCTTTGCTGGTATGGGGGTGTCTTCTTGGGCTCCTGGGGTAGCCTTGCACAATGCCGTGGAGAAGAAAAAGAGGAAGTATGCGTCAATATGCGAGGAAAACGGATACAAGTTCATACCATTTGCTTTCTCTACGTTTGGGGAATTCGACACGGAGGCTTTGGGCACACTTTCCCGTATTAAGTCTATTTCTATTAACCACTCAAATAATGCTAAAAGTGGTGCATTTATCTTTCATAGAGTAAGCTTTTGTATTTAAAAAGGAGTGGGAGCACAGCTTGTGTCTAGACTCCCATCCAACTTCATGTAAAAAAAAGTTTATTATTAAAATAATAATAATAATAATAATAAAATAATAAAATAAAAAAATATATTTGAATAATAATAATAATTTATAAGTACTGATTTTTTAAGTAATAATTTCGAATTACGACGTAATTCAAAACTTTCCATCCAACTTCCTATTTAATCTGAATTCCCTTACTTGATGTAATTAGAGTGATTGAATTACAATTACAACGGAAACCAAACAACCTACGTAATGTAATCTCAATTACAATTCCCTCTAATATGCAAACCATGCTACGTAATGTAATATGAATTACAATTACATCTAATTACGCCCAATTACAACGAACCAAACACACCCTAAGTGTCTGGTAGTAAGTCAAGCGTCCAAACTAGTGGCAAAACGGAAAATTACGCAATCACCGGTCACAAGGTTAACAAGAAAATCTAACAAGCGTTAGGGTTTGGACCTTAAGGCAATGAAAAACGTGACCTTGAGGACTACAGGAGCGTAACCCTAGATCTAAGGACTAAGTCCGTAATCCACCCGGACCTTGAGACCAACCGTGTAATTTACCCTAAATAAAAAGCAGACTTTTATGAAAATCCGACATATCCTAAAACCCTTATTTACAGTGTCCAAACAGGTTTCAAACTCTGTTCAACTCTAGATTACTAAACCCTGTTTCGCTTCAAAAACATATACCAAATCTTGGTTCCTCTGTATTATATGAATATATCTATCTGTATTTATAACTTAAATAAACAAAAGCAATAAACTTGGAACTTGGGTTTGATTTATGGCTGCATCTTTGACACCTTCAGTAATATTTCATGTGAAAAATATTGGGTTTTCTGAATACTACAAAACCCATTTTCCCAATTCAAGGTTTTGTGAAATTATTGGTTCAGACATTTCACCGAACAGTTGGTGTGCAAAACGAAAATCATTAAAAAGGACCAGACTTGACAGGTTTGTAGCCAAGGTTTCAGTTGCATACGGGTCGGGTATTAAGGAACATCCAACATGCGTTGATAGAAATGAAGAAGATGTTGATGGTGTTAGTGATGATGGTTCAGCTGTTTATGACCATAGGCTGCAGTTTTTGGAAGAAAGAAATGAAAAGAATCTGTCTTGGCGTTTATTGAAGCTTAGTAGGGGCGATAAGGTTAGAAGCGCGCTTGAGCTTTATGCGTCAATGGATTTCTTGGGACTGAGGCCTGAGTCACATGCTTTTAATGCTCTACTGTCGTGTTTGCTGAGAAATGACGAGCTTGATGCTGCTTTGTCAGTGTTTGAGTCTATGAAGTCGTATGACCGAACAAGTGGACATAGTTATAACTTGATCTTACAAGGGGTTGCGAAGGCTCGAGGGTTTGAAGCAGCTTTTGGTCTGTTTGAGGAGCTAGTGAGTGATGATGAGCATACGAAGAAAGTTGATCAAGTTTTGTTTAATATGATGTTGACATTGTGTCGGGATGAAAAAGACTGGATTAAGAGTGAAAGGGTTTGGATGAAGATGAAAGATAATGATTGCGTGGGGAATTCAGTTACGTATCGGCTATTGGTTACTATATTTCTTACGTTTTGTCAGTATGGATTGGCTATTGAAGCGTATCTTGAAATGGTTCAAAATGGGGTTGAACCAGATACTCGTACGATGGAAGCTGTTATAATGGCTTTTGCGAAAGATGGGAGATGGGATTTCGCGTTAAATCTTTTTCGTGGTATGATGAAAAGGAAAGAGAATCCTAACATTATTATATTTAACGCTTTAATTCATTCACTTGGGAACAATGGTCAGGTTAATCTCGCCTTCAAAGTCTACGATTGTATGAAATCATTAGGGCATATTCCTACATCGTACACTTGGAATGCATTGCTAGTTGCTTTATGTAGAGCAGAGCAATATGGTGACGCGCTTCGGCTTTTTGAAAGAGTCCAACAAGAGGCCCCGTCTGCACTCGAGTTGCATTTGTATAATACTGCCCTGACGGCCTGCAAGCAGCTTGGTTCTTGGAGACGAGCTTTGCAGATTCTGTGGGAGATGGAGAGTTCAGGATTGTTGATTCCGGTTACATCATATTGTCGAGTTATTGAAGCTTGTGAGGTTGGAAATGAGCCAAGAGTTGCGTTGCAGGTATACCAACGGATGGTTCATCAAAAGCAAACTCCAGATACTTTAACTTTGCTGTCACTGATTAGATCTTGCATATGGGGTTCTCTTTATGATGAAGTACATGAAATTTTGAAAGTAAGTTTAACCTTAATGTACAATTAGTTTAAATCACTTGTATCTTTGTGTAGTCTGTTTCTTATGGTATAAAGTGGTGGTTTACTATCTGCAGCTTGTTCCACCAAATGCAAATCTTTACAATGCTGCAGTTCAGGGTTTTGTTCTGAGAGAGAAGACCGATTCAGCAACCAAGTTGTACCAGGAGATGCGTGAACTTCAGCTTTCGGCTGATCATAAGACACGAGCAATGATGCTGCAACTCTTGCCAAGATGCTAAATTGCTAATGTATCGAAGCTACTATGACCTCTTGGCTTGTAGCAGAACAAATCATCACAGAATACACACATCACACGAACCACTCAAGTGTTCGATACTGTGCAACTTGTTCTTATTATTGTTAAGAAACATTATCAACACATCTGTATAAAGTATTGGACTGTGCTAGTAATATGTGATTTATATACTTAGAAAATGTATGCAAGACTCGAAATTAAAACATAAAGCATTTATTCACGCAATAGTAGTGTGTTGCTAATGCTAAATGTTTTAGTGAAACATTAGACTTTATACGGTGTGGTATACTTTATGCATAATCTACGTGTAGGTTCATAGCCTAGACAGTTTGCGAGAGGGCTTGTTGACCCTCAGGTGCTCCACCGTGTGAGTCCACTCTTTTAAATACTAGCTTTTGTTGGGGGAGTTGGCCATTGGAAAACGCTGTGACTTCCGTGTCAACTGATATGGTATCCTCATCTTTGAAGTCTCCTCTCAAGATACCCTTCGCAAGCTCGTTCTCCACATGCTGTTGGATCACCCTCTTAACCGGTCTAGCACCGTAGTTTGGATCATACCCGAGACTTCCTAGAAGCTCAACCGCAGCTTCGCTAACCATAATCTTTAGCTTCCGATCAGCTACCCTCTTTTGTACCCGTTCCAACTGAAGAAAAAAAAACACAATATTCCAATTTGCATTAGTAAAAATTTAATAAAGCAAACTACTCGATAGTGGAACTTGGACGTCCTGCTACTCTTGCAACTTGCCTGTAAACGCGGACTATTCTGTGATTTGTGAAATTACGGTAAGTGGATGGAATATCTATGTTACTGTCAACTCGGGTTCATGATAACTCGGGGACGAAAGATGTCTGGACCGTGCTGCATCCATTACTCTCTGTTTTATGGTCTCGTAAGCTCGTTCTTTAGGCATGGAGGAATCTTCAGTGTCAAGTATGTACTGTGATCCCACATTTGAGGTCATGATAATGACGGTGTTTGTGAAGCTGACTGTACGACCTTGTGAGTCTGTCACCCTACCATCATCCAAAATCTGGAGGAACACATTGAACACATCAGCATGAGCCTTTTCAATTTCATCGAACAGGATAACAGCGTAGGGCCTCCTGCGTACTGTCTCTGTCAACTGCCCTCCTTCCTCATACCCTACATATCCAGGTGGCGCGCCTATCAATCTAGAAACAGCATGCTTTTCCATGTATTCACTCATGTCAATCCGTACAAGGGCCTCCTCGGTATTGAACAAGTAAGACGCAAGTGCTTTTGCTAGCTCAGTCTTTCCAACTCCGGTTGGTCCCATGAACATGAAACTAGCTATTGGACGGTGAGGATCCGATAGGCCAGCCCTGGATCGTTGGATAGCCTCGGCCACAGCTGTCACCGCAGGATTCTGACCCACAACTCGTTTATGTAGCTCTTCCTCCAAATGTAATAGTTTCTCTCTTTCAGACTGTTTCAGCTTGGAAAGTGGAATGCCAGTCCATTTGCTGACAATCTCAGCAATGTCATCACCAGTAACTTCTTCTCGAAGCATGGACTTTCCTGAACTCATATACTCGACCAATTCCTTTTCAGCAGTTTCAAGTTGACGTAGCAAAGAGTTCAGACTCCCATACTTGAGCTCAGCTGCACGGTTGAGATCATACTCTCGCTCTGCCTGCAGTATCTCCAAATTAACCCGATCAATCTGCACAAGAAGAACAGTTGTTACGACATGAAGAAAGTTCGTCTTTCAAACCATGGGTTACAAGATCAAAAAGTAAATTAATCAAGTAGGGACTTACTTCTTCCTTAATAGATTGCATATTTGTCATGACACTCTTTTCATGCTCCCATTGTTCATTTAACTGGGCTTGCTTTTCTTTCAAGAGAGCCAACTCTGCTTCGAGCCGACTCAACCTATCCTTTGAAGCTTTGTCCGTATCACTAGTGAGTGATAACCTCTCCATCTCCAGTTTCAGTACTGAGCGATTGATCTCATCAAGTGCAGTAGGTTTTGATGTGATCTCCATTTTCAGTTTAGCAGCTGCTTCATCTACCAGATCAATGGCTGCAATTGACAAGATACACAGACCATTATGATAATTGATGCTAAAAGACATTGCTAAGATACAGAAAGCCGATCCTTTAAATTTTAGATTCTTACACTACCTTTGTCTGGTAAAAAACGCCCACTGATGTACCGGTCTGAAAGAATTGCAGCTTCAACAAGTGCACTATCTGAAATGCGTACTCCGTGATGCAGTTCATACCTTTCACGCAGTCCACGAAGTATGGAAACTGTATCTTCTACTGTAGGCTGATCAACATAAACTTGTTGAAAGCGACGCTCCAGTGCTGGATCCTTCTCGATATATTTACGATACTCATCCAACGTCGTTGCACCAATGCATCGTAACTCCCCACGACCGAGCATCGGCTTCAAGAGATTGCCAGCATCCATTGCACCATTGGTAGCCCCTAAAAACAAGTGTCACTGTACTATATTCTATAGTTCCTAAAAGCATAACTGCATAAGATTATCTGAAATTTGTAATACCTGCCCCAACAACAGTATGGATCTCATCAATGAAAAGAACAATCTGCCCATCTGATTCTGTAACCTCCTTCAGCACTGCTTTGAGTCGATCTTCAAATTCTCCACGATATTTTGCTCCAGCAATAAGTGCACCCATGTCGAGCGATATCAACTGAAATGTAAAAATCAAGTCAGTTAATGCACACAATTTTGTTAAAGGGATGGTTGCATGCATATAAAGATAATATACAAGAAGACCACGGTACAGTACAGCCCACCTTCCGGTTCATCAGAGCTTGAGGTACATCACCTTGCACTATCCTCTGAGCAAGCCTGTGAAAAAAGGGAAATGTAAGCTAGATCAATTGGCAGTAGAGTAAACATTACTCCCTAGTTTTTTTTTAATGATAGTTAAGTTCTACATATTGAGTTTTAAGTTACAGAGGCTTCAATTTACTTGTCTTCAGCAGTTTCAATTTACTACACAAAGCCGGATGTTGGTTTTAAAAGGGCTTTAAAGTGCTTGTGTTAGCAGTTTTCCAAGATGATAAACACTACAAGCTAATTGCAAAATTATACGTATATAATGGACGATACATAAAACATTATTTCAGCAGTTTACCCTTCAGAAATTGCAGTCTTTCCGACTCCTGGTTCACCAATGAGCACAGGGTTGTTCTTAGTTCTCCTGGAGAGAATCTGGATACATCTGCGTATTTCATCATCTCTTCCAATGACAGGGTCAAGCTTCCCTTCCCTCGCCATAGCAGTCAAATCTTTACCATACTTCTCTAATGATTCATACTTTCCCTCGGGATCTGAAGTTCAAAATATACGTCAAGACGAAAAACATTAGGATCACTTCGGTTATATTCCTCATAAAGTATCACTATACATTCCTAACACATAATCTATCATGTATTTGTGAAGGGGGTTGTGTGGGGATTTTTTGGATCCTTATCAATCTGCATTCCTAACACATATTCTATCGTGTATAATTACCTTGGTCTATAACTGTTTGCCGTCCTCTGATGGATTCGATTGCATTCTTCAAGGTTTTCAACGAAATTTGGAAATCATTGAACAACTGTTTCCCAAATCGTTTATCTTGCACATAACCTAGCACCAAATGCTCAACAGACACAAACGAGTCACCATACTCTTTCTTGTAATCCCTAGCTCTATTCATCAGGCCTTCCAAGTCACGCCCTAGCATTGAGCCAGCTGTCTCACCGATAACCTGCCATATATACAACAAATACGTTAATCAGGAGTAGTGCCAAGGTGAGGAAAGGTAATATTCCGAAACAAGTTTTTAGCACACGAGAAATTTTCCAAAATATCAAATACAATACATCACCTTTGGTTGACGCTGAATGAACTTATCAGTAGCTTCTAAAAGCCGAGTATTATCCACGCCAGCCTTAGAGAATATTCGCCGAGCTAGCCCATTCTTCTGTTCCAGTAGGGCTTTCAACAAATGTTCAGTCTCCACAATCTGATGCTTGTTTTCCTTTGCCACTTCAGGCGAAGACACGATTGCTTGCCATGCCATCTCTGTAAATTCTTGTTGAGAAATCTGACATCACATTACCCGTACATAAGTACACTATGAACGAAGCAACTGATAAACAAAAACACCGCTAGCCAGAAATTAAGAAAACATAAACGCAACATTAGCTCCATTGACAGGGATGTATACAGAGCTTGTGCTCATAACTGGAAGTAGATAATCAGCAGCCTATTTCACCTTAGGTATAAACAGTTTATGCTCATAAGTAGAAGTAGTTAACGAATATCAGTATAGGCTAGTGATTGAGTGAGAAGAAAACTTAAAATGAGAAGGATAAGAAATATAATTATAATATAATCACACATTTGAGATGCATCGACTTGAATTAGATGCAATTCTATTCATTTAGATGCATCCGAATTGATTTCGAAAGTGATTTTGAAGTGAAAACAATGCAAAGTAGCACTAGCAACAAATTTGACCCGCGAGGGAAAAAAAAATACATAGGATTCACCTAACTTGATGAAATGCACGTGATATATGTATAGTGCATCTAAAACCATCCTTCTCGTTTTAAGATTTCTTATCATTTAATCCTAAGTATAATAATGTAATATCATGATTTATGAATGTCAAACTTTATAAAAATAGAGATAATTAAAAATGAAAAAGAATAAATTAGAGGTTCATACCCTTCCATTAGAAGAAGCAGCATCAGCACGAACAACAAAGGATCTCTTTCCACCAAACCTATCACCAGCAGTTCTAGTGGTGAACAAAACACTACCACCATAATTACTTTTGCTCTTCAATTTGAACGACCTAATGGAAGTAGTAGTAGAAGTAGGTTTATAAGAAAATGAATGAACGGAAACAGAAGGCTGAGCAAACAATGCTGTTGTTCTGTCGGATAACGGAACGTGTACGCCGGAAAAAGACGCCGGAGTCGCCATTAGTGAAGTAGATAGCAAGTTTATTTGGAAAATAAAAAGTAGTAGTAGTATTGTAGATAGATAAAAGAATGAAAAAGTAGAGGGGGGAGGAGTGAGAATATAGTAAAGATGGATAGGCTTCTCGTAACTTCCTTCCTTGTTTTGTGGATGGCTGGTATTTATATATGAAATGAAATGAGATGAAGGATGGTTCAAGAGAGCGCGAGTTGTTTCTCTTCCTGCCACGTGCTTTCCCAAAATAAATGTCGACGTCCAAATTACTATCGGCTGTTTGATTCGGCATATATATATATATATATATATATATATATATATATATATATATATATATATATATATATATATGGGACCGTTCTTTGCAGAACCATTTTTTTGTACAGAACCTACAGAACCACTTTGGACCAATAGAAATTTAGTATATTATTAAATGTTTTTCTTAAATCAAAAGGGTATAATAGTCAAAATACATTTTAATTTTTCTTTTTGAATTTTTTAATTAAAAAAATATTTTTTTATTTCTTTAATTTTCGGAATTAATTTTTTTTTAAATGGTAATTACACTAATGTTTACATTTTTTAATCTTTGAAATTTATAACCAAAAACATAGTAAACTCTAAATTTATAACAAAGCAAAAACCTAAATACAATACACAAATTTTGATATCAAATGAAATACAATTCAATTACAATATAGATGTGCAAGAGATTAAAAAACATATGTGCACACTTCAAGAACATATATGCACGGCTTCGAGAACAATTGTGCACGTCACTAAAAACATGTGTGCCCTCTTCCAACAACATATGTGCACTCTTCAGTTTCTAATCAATTCCGTAAGAACATATGAGTACACTTTCAAGAACATATATGCACGTTGCGTTTTCTCGTCAACATATACGCACCTCTTCTAAAACATATGTGCACGCTACACATTTTTGTAGCCCCTTGGTCCTTTACCTGCATATTCACAAGAACTATAACACGTGACCCATCGCACTCAAACTAATCTATAGTCATAACGGTCATAGTGTAACACATATATGCACATGCACGCAAAACAGATTTAAGAGATTTATCAGTCACTAAATTATGTCTAACACCCATCTGCATTGTTATATGTAGTACTTTAAGCGAAAATCATAATTTTTGCAACCTGGTATTACTTCTATAGCTCTCGCACATTCAAACAATATGAAATTTGCTTCTTAAAAAACAATAAAGATAATGCTAAACAAATTTACTAGCAAACAATATAGCTATAGCTCTAGCACATTTAACTATTATTTTATGATAGAATTTAAACTTCAACTCGTTTAGAAACAATAGAATAAGATATATGTAAGCAAAGAAAGAAATTAAAAAATAAGATCTAACGATTAGTTACCAGTTGCCTTATCTCGTCAAACAAATGACCATCCATAAGAAGCAACAATAACATATTCCATAACTTTCGTCGGCGCTCCGGCTCCGACTCCGACTCCGACAACAATGACACAAGAGACTCACTAAAAACCACCACCGCTCCCTCCTCAACTTTGAATGACGAATCAACCATTATCACCACATCAAAACCTAAAATGAATTTGATAAGAAAAAAAGGACCTGTATATTAAAAAAATGACATTTCATATGCTCATGTATAAAATGACAAGAAAAAAAAAGAACCTGTATATTGCAAAATGACAAGAAAAGATAGGATGAATTTGTGTTTCTTCACATCATTATTTCTGGAAATCGAACTCGTGACAATATCATCCATTGAATAGTTAAATATTGATGTATAATAATTAAGAAATCCCAATACATCTTTGTAAACTTCGCCCCTGCCTAATATGATCGATTCTCAATAGGAAACCAATAAAATAAAAAAAGAGAACATGGAAATGATAGCCTACCGTTGTCCCCGTTGTCGCCACCATCATCTTAATCCAACCGCCGCCGTTGTCCTCCTCATCCAGCCACAACCGCCTTGGTTCTTCTCCATCACACAATCGACACATATCACAACTTTTGTCATCCCTTTAGCACAACCATCACATAGATGTGTGGTTATTTTTTCCGGCGACTTTGAGATAAAAAATAGATGCGTGGTTATTTTTTCAGGAGTATTCATTTTTCTCATACACGTTTTTACTTCATCGATCTAAAGAAATTGATATGTTTGTTTTCTTTTCTTCCCAAAAAAAATTGATCGCTGTAAGAAAATGGAACAATGGAGGTCGGGGTTTATTTTTGAGGGTGGGTTTCTAGGGTTAAAGGGACGGCAGAAACAAGATATGGGAGAAAGAGGTTTTATTTGCCCTATTTAATTGGGAGGTTATTGAAAAATTGTGACAGTTTTTTTGGCAATAAATAATTTCAAAATGCCTATATTACCCTTGGCTAATTTATTTATTTTTATTCAACACTCTTGTGGTTTAAAATAATTACATAAATGGCCCAAGTCATCTCATGCATTGATTAAATGATCTAACGGTTTATAGATGGTTCTGTAGGTTCTGTACAAAAAAATGGTTCTGCAAAGAAAATGCCACTATATATATATATATATATATATATATATATATATATATATATATATATATATAGTGGCATTTTCTTTGCAGAACCACTTTTTTGTACAGAACCTACAGAACCAGCCTTTTTACTCCTAATAATGCATGGTGTACATCATATCAATGCAAGATGACATTTTTGTAATAAACCAGAAACTAAATATTAATTGATTAAACTTGCAAGGGTATTATAGGAATTCTCTATTAATCAATTCCAAAACCGTTCCTAAACATAAGTGATATTTTGAATAACTAAAACAAATAATCAGATCTTTATCTCACTAAACATCTTCTCCTCTTTCAATAAAAAATAACCCTAATCAACAGCCGTCATCATAAATCCTCCGTGTTTGGTCGTCTGTATTTTACCGACGGTATGTAGAGGCTTCGTCACCATCTCTCTCGTCTCACTCGTCCATGGATTTTCTTAATTGGTTCCATGACAATTGAATATCTATTTATTAAATATTGGTTTGTAGTATGAATTTGGACCATTAAATAAATGGGTTTGTGATCTTGGATCTTTACTTCTTTTTGAAGATCGGTTGTGCATCATAAAAAATAAGTAAGTGGTTTGGTTTGTTTTTGTTGTTTCAATGTTGTTTGACCATTTGTACTAAAGTCAGATGCATGCCTTTCACCTATGATCGACCATTGGTACCAAAAGCAAACACTAGTTTTGTATGCAGTAGACGAAAAAAGATCATGTAAATCATTAATACAAGATTAATTATATTTAACATTTATAGCAAAAATGTTTTTGTGTAGATTTATGAATTTTTATTTAAGGGATATGTGTTTATTCGTTAATGGATTCGGAAAAGACTTGTTTATGGTAAATGGGTGAAGGCATGAATTATAAGTTGAGAATTGATAGCAGATTGTTTACTATTCGTGTAAAAAGATCATGTAAATCATTAATACTTTGTCATGTTATTTTAATTCTCATCGTATAAATTTAAATGAAATATACGTTTAGTACTTAATGTGTGTTTTTTAGGGGATGACTCAATCATAGAAAAGACGACGTGTGATGAAGATGATCAACGAATGCACTTGTAATTTTAGAGGTTGTGCATATATGTTATCGATGATAAAAATTGATAGGAATTGAGAATAGTGGTTTTATTCTATTGATTGATTGATTTACAATGCAGAGAACAACCGCTATTTATACAAAACTACAATGGGCTTAAAGAGGGAAAACAATTATTGTGTGGCTATTACTCGTTGACCGAATATCTTTTCTTGAATTAAGGAATATCTTTGCTTGAATTAAGGGATATGATGTAAATAACCATTAATCTTGTTGACCCCATTAAATTGTTTCCTTTTAACACTCCCCCTCAAGTTGAATAGTGGGATTTCCAAAATTCAACTTGCCCAAACACTCGTGTAAGGTTCTTTCATTAACAGCTTTTGTTAAAATATCGGCGAGTTGGTCTTGTGACCGAACAAACGGAAGTGTGATGACCTCTGCTTCTAACTTTTCTTTGATGAAGTGTCGATCTATTTCTATATGCTTTGTTCGATCGTGTTGTACTGGATTTTCTGAAATTTGGATGGCTGCTTTGTTGTCACTCATGACTTTGCTAGGTTCTTGTGGTGGATATCCTATCTCGGTTAGTAGCTTTCGTATCCACAACACTTCAGTTATCCCCCTTGCAATCCCTCGGAACTCGGCTTCTGCACTTGAAAGGGCCACCACTTTCTGTTTCTTGCTTCGCCACGTAACAAGGTTCCCACCAACTAAGGTAAGGTAACCTGAGGTTGATCTTCGGTCTCCTTTATCTCCTGCCCAATCTGCATCGGTATACAATTGAGTTTCTAAATGCCCATTTTGTTTGAACAAGACTCCATGCCCCGCCGTTCCCTTAAGATATCTTATAATTCTTAAGACTGCTTTCATGTGAGCCTTTTGAGGTTGATGCATAAACTTACTTACCACTCCCACAGCATGTGCTATATCGGGTCGGGTGTGTGAGAGATATATTAGTTTTCCTACCATTCGTTGGTATCTTCCTTTGTCAGCCAAGCGGGCTTTTTTCTCCATATAAAGCTTCTGATTCACAATCATTGGAGTGTCCGCTGGTTTGCAATCAACCATACCGATCTCTGCTAGTAAATCGAGAACATACTTCTTCTGGTACATGAAGATCCCCTGTTTTGATCTTAGAACTTCAATCCCAAGGAAATATTTGAGTCTTCCAAGGTCTTTCATTTCAAATTCTGTGAACAAGTTCTTCTTTAGTTTGGTTATTTCTTCTTTGTCATTTCCTGTAATAATCATATCATCAACATAGATTATTAGGCAGGTTATGAGATTGCCTCTCTGTTTGAGAAATAATGTATGATCTGAGTTACTTTGTTTGAACCCATAATGTTTCATGGCTAAGGTGAACCTCCCAAACCATGCTCTAGGGGACTGTTTTAATCCATAAAGGGATTTTTTTAGAAGGCATACTTCTCTTTCTCCAAAACTGTCCGTGAATCCACGTGGAGCTTCCATATAAATTTCCTCTTTTAGCTCTCCGTGTAAGAAAGCATTCTTTACATCAAACTGATGTAAGGGCCATCCTTTATTTGCTGCTATGGAAATAAGAACTCTGATTGTATTAATTTTTGCAACCGGAGAAAAAGTTTCAGAGTAATCAATTCCATATGTTTGTGTATGGCCTTTAGCTACTAATCTCGCTTTGTATCTTTCAATTGTACCATCAGGTTTGTATTTAATTGTAAACACCCACCGACACCCGACAGTTTTCTTCCCTGGCGGTAAGACACGTTTCTCACATGTGTTGCTCCTACCAGTGCTCCAACAACAGTTATTGATGAACTAACTTTGGCTCAAACTCTTATTGAAATCAAAGCAGCTAAACCTAAAGTTGTTACTACTGCTGCTACAACAACAACTACAAGACCCAGGGCAAGAGGGGTTGTAGTTCAAGAGCCAAGTGAATTCAGAACAACAACGTCATCTTCACAAGCATCACAACCTTCAAAGACTAAGGATAAAGGCAAAGCAATAATGATTAAGCCTGAAGTACCTTTAAAAAGGAAAGATCAAGCTGCTCTTAATGAAGAAATGGCAAGAAATCTTGAAGCTCAGGTGCAAGCTGAACTTATAAAAGAAGAGAAGATGGCAAGGAAAAAGGTAGAAGAAGCCAACATAGCTTTGATTGAATCATGGGAAAATACACAAACTATGATGGAGGCTGATAGATTGCTAGCTGAGAGACTCCAAACAAAAGAGCAAGAGGAGTTGACAGATAAGGAGAAGGCAAAACTATTTATGGAATTCATGGAGAGGAGGAGAAAACATTTTGCAGCATTAAGAGCACAAGAAAAGAGAAATAGACCTCCTACCAAGGCACAAAAGAGAAATCAAATGTTTGTCTATCTTAAGCATATGGATGGATATAAACACAATCAGCTAAAGGGCAGAATCTATGATGAAATCCAAAAGCTGTTTGACAAGGAGATGAAGAGAGTAAATTCTTTTGTGGCTATGAATTCAGAAGTTCAAGAAATTAGTGGAAAGAAGGATGAAAGCAGTTCTAAGAAGACAGAAATTGCACAAGATAGTAGTGCAAAGAGAGCATGAGATAAACTGGAATCAGATGAGTCTAAGAAGCAAAAGACTAATGAGAATGAAGAAGTTGAAGAATATAATGAAGTTGAGCTGAAAATGCATATGGTTATAGTCAAAGATGATGATATAGCAATTGATGCTATTCCACTTGCTACCAAACTCCTAGTGATTGTTAAATACAAGATTATTAAAGAAGGAATAATAGGACATTATCAATTGATATGGGCTGATGGAAGTTCCAAGAGATATTCTTCTATGATTAGGATGCTTCAGGGTATTGACAGAAAAGACTTGGAGACTCTTTGGAAGTTGGTCAAAACAAAGCATGGTGAACAAGGCCTGAAGATGAACATGAAAGAGTGTTGTAGGGTGATTTAAAAGTCATGTTTGAACCAGACATAAAGAGTGATGTATGGAGAAATCTACAAGGATACAAAGTGACTATTTGGAAGTTCTATGATTCATGTGGAGTGCACTTTGTAAGGTTTGGAAATGTGCACATCTTTATGTTAGTTGAAAACAGATATCCCCTCACACCGATAACCATTACAATTATGCTAAACAAGAAACTTCAAGCTGACTATTGGAATGAGATGTGCTATCAGTTACTTAAGCTAATGGTAAAGCAGCAAAAGGGTCAATAAAAGGTTTAAATGTATCTTCCTGATAGTGATGAGGGCTTTTAACAAAGAAACTTGAAGATTCATATGATGAACAACAAGTTTAGGGCAGGATTGTTGGGACTTAAAGACTTCAAGATGATTCTTAGAGTTACTGTTGCTCAGGTATACATTAGTACTGTCAAGCATAACTTAGTACTGTTGGTGATACTAATAAAAATTATGCTAAATAGTTAGTACTGGTAGTATAAAGTTACTACTACTAGTTACTACTGTTAGTATAAGTTAGTACTGTTAGTATTAAGTTACTGCTGCTTGTTGAAGTTAAGACTGTTCAGAGTTGAATATTGAAATATATGCTAAGTAGTTAGTGCTGCTAGTGGTAAAGTTGAGACTGTTAGTACACAGTTACTATTGTTAGTATATATTAGTACTGCTAGTACTGATGTTACTACTGCTTATGTTTATTAGTGCTGCTGGTACAAAAAGTTTATGCTGCTGGATTACAACTGTTAGAAGAATTGCTACTTTTAGAAGATAAATACGAGTAAAGAGATAAGGATTACTTGGAGATGAAGATTAGAAGATAATTATAGAATAGATTGTATCAAAATATTCTATAAGTTTATGTTTATCTTTTGTATATGTTGTAAGCCGACTAGGACTCCTTAGTCTATAAAAGGAGGCTCTAGGGCATTAGTTGAGATACAAGTTTTTATAGTTGTCAAGTCGATTTAGAAAAGCTTCAAGGTTGTAAACCCTAGTACTAGTGAAGAGTACTCGTATTATTGATCTAATAATATTGGAGCATTTGGTTATATCTTTGTTCTTTCACAATTACTGTTATATTCATTATACTTCTAGATATTAAGGTGTAGATTCCGCATACACTTTAGTATACATAGAAAGTTTCTACAACAAATTATTTTGGATTTATCCAAGGTAATTTAACCTTAGACAAGCTAAGGAATCGATCAAGGATTGAGATCAACAAGTCTAGAGCCAAGAGATCAATAAAATAAATCTTATTAGGACACATTCCATTACAAACACTTGTTGAACATCATTAAGGCATAAGCTTTTAACAAGAGTCCTACACATTATCCTTTTGATTTTGCCAGAACATCCGAGTGATACTCTAAGTATTCACAGTGAAGATGGAAATTCTGCTTGAGCCAACATCAAACAAGCTCTTGGTAGGTGACTTGCGAGATTCTATTTGAATCAAACTTGTGTCAACTAGAAAGCAACGATGGTGAGATTCTATATGAATCAAACTTGTTCCATTAAATGAATTGACAACTTAATCAGAAAGATAGTAACTATATGATTCACTCATATCACTTTGTCTGCTTTGAGACGTTCTGGTATTGAGAACAAGCAAGTATAGTGAATCTAATGCATGTGCGTTAGAGGATCTAACACTTTGAGCTGGAAACCCTGTCAAGGAGGTTCTTCTAAATTGAACCTACCTGATCACAAGTATAGTATTTATACTATTAAACGGTCCTTACGGAACCAGAGGTTAATTTAGCATCCCTAATTTAAATCGAGATTCAGGTCCGACAATGGGGTGTTAATAATAAGTACAACAATCATATATTATATAGAACGACTCGAAAAGAGGCGTTATCAAACATGTTCCATTCTAAAAGGAAATTTCAGAGTGCAAGCATTGTCCCAACATAACATAAACAAGACACAAGTGTTCAACAAAATATAAAGACATTGTTTTTGAGGAATGGAAATCAAGTGTTTTAACAAATTTCATTCTTAAGCGCAACTTCCTTCTCTTCGTCCCATGCTCCAAGTCCTTAGCTTTGATTACCTGAGATAAACATGCTAAAAAGTCAACAAACGTTGAGTGAAATTCATAGGTTTAATTAAACATTAAGATTTAGAACACAAATATTTAAATCATGGAAAACTTGTGGATCAAACAAGTTTTAATTAATATGCATTGAGCTCGTGACATCCGACCCCTTTGATGAGAATGTTATGTTTCCCCAAACGAATTAGGTATTTTTGCCATATACCTGTTGTTCTCAGAATAATATATCCGTTAAAAAGTGGGTGTTCCAAAAGGATACAAACCCCGGACGGGGAGTCACCCTATAGTACTATTTATTATCCTAGCATCCACCCATCATAGGCAGTTAACGGTTCATGATATATTGGGGACTTTAGCAATAGGTACTCAAGCATTGATCATGTATTCGGGTCTAACATACAGGAAAACAATTTGTGCTCAATTTTATAAAACAAGCATGTATCTCCCTCGTAAGTTTTGAGAAAACGATTAAAGTAATAAAGGCGAGGCTGTGAACTCACCGTATGTAGATGATCAAATGAGAAACCAAGTATGATAAGATGACTCCAAAGATTAGTCGAGACCTATAAAGCAAGTCGCGACTTAGAATGATATATGATATCATTATAATAGAATAGTCATACAATACTAGTTAAAGAATCCGAAACATGAACAATATTGCACCAAGACTAAACCAAAGTATTTTTAGTTTTCAAATAGGTGTATGACCTACACTTAACCCCAAATAAGTTCCTACTAAGTATCGCTTAGTCATTCTTAATCTTTACTAAATGGTCACACTTCTAATTTACAAAAAAGGCGTAAAACTTACATTGCAGAATTTTAGTCACATTCACAGGACCATATCTCTTAATCCATAAAAGATATGAAGGTGAGGTTTTCACCCCTGGAAATACACATGAGTCTAGTTTTCAAAACATTAAGCCAATCATTCTAATCATTTACCAATCCACGGGAAATAAGTTTTTACTAACAGAAGGTCAAAACAGAAAACTTACTGAATTTCTAACTTCCACCGTTTTGGCCATAAATACTAAACTAAAATAGCAATGAAGTTGATTCAAATTGGAAGAGTTAGCTTATAATGTCTGGTATCTAACCAAGATTTATAACCTTAACCTACTATACAATAACCTGGAGTAATTAATGTTTTCCAACAGGTGGTTCAGAATTGGTCCGCAATCGTAAATTGACCATAACTTTCTCACACGAAATCGATACAAGAGTATCCAACTCGCACATTTAAGCTTAAGACTTCCTCTATCCAAATATGTAATTTTCTCAGTAGCTATAGACCAAATTTTTGGAGAATAAGCCATGACAACCTGCTGTCCCAAAATAGTCCACAAAATCTTATTCTATATTAATCAATAACACTTCCAAAACCTTAATTAATCCATCACAAGGCTACTAATCATCAAGATACATTATCTAACAAACATTTTTTTATCATTTACACTAATTAACCAAGATCAACCATAATTTTCATGTGCATGTTCATAAAAACCAATAGTCACAAACATGCACTACTAAAATCAACAAAACCTTAAAAAGGGAGTTCAAGATAATATCATATACTTACAATGGGGAATTTTTGGAAGATCAACACAAACCCTATGTGGGTTTCTTGATCCTAGCCGTGGCCATCAACACCCAAACATTATAACCTTAATTTTTCTTGCCTCCAAATCCACTTGTAATCACCTAGAATCAAACCATCATCATTCTTGTAGTCTTTAATTAAATCAAAGCCTTAAAATCTTCAAGTTCTTCAAAATTAATAATTTCTAAATCAAGTGCATGGTGATTTTTAATGATGGGGAAGATTGAGGATAATTTTATGGATGATTTAGGGTTTATAGGAATTGATTTGGTGATTTTTGATGAAGGTTATGGTGGTTTTGGATTTTTAGCCAACGAATAGTGGGAGAGAGGAGAGAATACGAGTGTTTTTTTTTTGTTATTCGTGTGAGTGTTTTAAATAAAGGATATGTTTATATAAGAATGGAATTCATTAGTTGCAAAAAAATAAAAAGGGTATGTGTGTGTTGATCGGCCGAATAGTAAGAGAGGGGGAGAGAGTGGGCTTTGGCCCATTCTTTCCTAACTATCATTACCTATAATTCTTGGGCCTTATTACCTTTTCTAGCCCGATACTTTTTCCTAAACTGTGATTTTCGTCTCGGGTGCAATTTAAAAAACAAGAAAGATAAATATTATAAAAATAAAAATAATTAGGCACTCAAAGCCCTAATATGGAGTCGTTGATTTCTTGATCAATAAAAATGGATAAAATTTTAAATCATAGTGCTTTTTTACTTAAAATTGACGATTTATATATAAAACGACAAAATAGTGAAAGGAAAATTTTTAGAAACTTAGAATATTAAATACAAGTGAAAAATTAGTAGTGACCTTAAAATACAGGGTTTTACAGTTAATGCAACCGAATCTCGACGAATGACAAAGCCATATTCGTCCATATCTGTTGTTTATCACTAACATTCAAATGCAGGTACACACGACGGTGTTGCAGCCTCATTCTAGCAGAGTCAGATTCATTACCACATGCTCATGCTCAATCTACAAAGACATACTATAAGCATCAAGAATTAAGAAATCTCAAGTATTAAAGACAAAGTCGAAAGACAATGACAAAGGCTTAAGATCAAAGATCACAAGGCATGAAGGAACAAGCCTATAATATGATAAAGACCAAAGACTCAAGAACTCAAAGACAAAGCAATATCAACAAGTCCAAGGAAGCATGATTCAAGATCTCACCTCAGGAATTCAAAGACCACACATTAGGGGAGATTGTTAGCCTCAAAATATGTTTTTGAACATAGAAGCTCAGAATCTGCAGGAAGCCTCGCTTCAGGGGAGATTGTTAGCCTCAAAAATATTGAGTCGAACAAGGAAGCTCGGCTAATTATTATGGAAGCTCGATCTTTATTTAATATAAGTTGTAATAGGCTAGTAACGGGTATCGGGCTCGTCATTTAATCTAATATTGTATACGTTGCGTGCTTAAGCCCACAAGACCCAAGCCTGGCCCATGACATTAAACCACACGACCCATATAAGCCTCAAATGACCCGACCCATATTGTGGTATAAATACCCCTCTCCAAGCGTGGAGAGGGTATTGGTTCTCATTTGTTTCACACAGTTGTATGAATTAACCATTCCATTTTCTCTCACTAGAATTCTCTCCTTTCTCTCTCTAAAATTGCTTTCACATCTTATCTTACTTTTCTTATCAAATCTATGGTGAAGTAAAGTGTTATTGGTTCCTAATAAGTATTAACTGGTTTAGCAGTAGTAAGTGATACTAGGACTGACCTCATTAATACTGCTTTTGGAACCATGTTTCTTTTAGGACCGGGGGTGAGTTTTCTTAGCAAAATTCTCATGATTCACCCTTTGAGTATAGTTACACACTGGTTTTACCATCTTTTTATTATTAAACTGTCTCTGATGGTTATCACAATCATACTGCAAGTGATCAAAACTTCCACACACATAGCAAGCTTTGTTAATCATCTCAAAATTAGTCCCTAATCTTTGAGACATCATGTAATTCTAGTTTCTTTGGTTTCCTCTAGGACTATGTGTGTTCAACCTATTTTGTTCACCTTGTTTAACAGTTGTTTTCCTAGGAGATTTTACTTGCTCTTTAGATTTAACAAACTCTATTTTAGCAAAACTAGGTTTAACAATTTTCTTCTCTATCTTAGGCTTTGACTCAGCTTCATCCTCACTACCTGATATCCAATCTTCAATAAGTGGGGGACCAAGGTTCTTCCTAACAGCCTTAGTCTTGTCTACACTAGCCTTAGCTTCACTAGTCTCAACTAAAGGCTTCTTAACTGTAGGCTCACTAACTATAGGCTCATTCACAAACTCTTCTAGACCAGAGAATGACAAATCAGGTTTTAGAGGCATAAAGTTTCCTGTATAGGGAGGTGGAACATCATTATACCCTAAACCTGTTTTGCACTTATCAACTATCTGACAGTC
The DNA here is from genome assembly GCA_026074375.1 of Tanacetum coccineum. Classification (NCBI taxonomy): domain Eukaryota; kingdom Viridiplantae; phylum Streptophyta; class Magnoliopsida; order Asterales; family Asteraceae; genus Tanacetum; species Tanacetum coccineum. Next base: position 51,240 of record BQNB010024837.1, read on the forward strand.
TATTAGTTTGCTTAAGCTTTTAGATGAATTCTCAAAATTTTCTACTGTTAGCTGAATTTCATCTTTTTGTTTTTGAGCCAGTTCCAACTTCCTTCTAAGCTCTGTAATGGTTACTTCTCTTAAAAGAATCTCACGTTTTAAGACTGATGTGTCGTTGTGTAGGTGTTATTTTATGTATCAAGTTTTATTATTTATATTTTGCCGACTGAACCTAAAAACAACACTTTAACGCGCAGTGTACCTGGTCAGTTGTAGTTTTGTGGTATGTAGGGTGCCGATCATTGAGAGCGAGACCGTTAACTCCTAATTCTATCAGTATTTTAGTTATCTATGTTAGTACTAAATAAATCTAATTTATGTTAAACATAAGTTAAACCTAAACTAATGATAAGGGGGTTTCAGCCTGAGAAACTGGCATGAGGTTTGTGTATATAACCTAAGGTTTTGATGACATGTAAACCAATAAACACAAACAAGAAGACGAACAAACAATAGAGAAGCGGTCGAGAACTAATGTAAGGAAAATGTATCAACCATGAATAATCTAATAAAACGCAGATTTGTTTATATAGTGCAATGATTGACTTATCTCGAAGGGCATATCATTCCTAGACTTAGGCAGTACTTCTTCCTAAGACCTAGACATGCTAATTCTGTCACAATTAGACGCATCCGCATAAAGCATCCTTATGTTGATTTTAATCTATCTTAGGATCTAAGTAATGGTGCTCTTACTAAACCCTAGCTCATTGAGACTTTCCTACTTACTGTTTAACGGCTCTTTATATACTAGTAGTCTACTGTCTGAGTAGGGCTGTAAACGAACTGAACGTTCAGTAAACATTTCATGAACCGTTCGGTAAAAAGTTTGTTCGTGTTCGTTTATTTATTAAATGGACGAACATGAACACTATTTTACGTTCGTTTAGTTAAATGAACGAACATGAACACAAGTCACGTTCGTTCGTTTATGTTCGTGAACGTCCGATTAGGCGTTTATTAATGTTTGTTTATGTTCATTTATATGTTTATGTTCGTATATCATATCTTTTAATTGTATACTTTTAAATTTGGTACGTTTAAATAAAACAACACTTATTAAACATAACATTTTGCATAATTTGATAATATTTTATGTTTTTTTCTACGTTCATTTAAGTTCGACCGTTTATGTTCGTTTAAGGATCGTTTAGTTCCTTAATAAACGAACATAAACGAACATGAACAACTCAATTTCTTAATAAACGAACATGAACAAGAAAATTCGTCCGTTTAAGCGTTCGTGTTCGTTTATTTGTCCGGTTAAAATTAAATGAACGAACATGAACAAGGCTCCGTTCGTGTTCGTTCGGTTCGTTTACAGCCCTATGTCTGAGTCCTTACCAATGGAATAAGAACGTACTCATTGATACCAAGGTCACCTTATGGCTCAACTAAGCTCACTAAACTAAAGACAAGGATAGGTCAATATTTATGATCCTATGATTCTAGATGTATAAATTGCAATATGGAGAGCTATCCCAGACTCTTAGCCTACGCCCAAACAACACCGAAGTTGCAGCGCATTAAATATGTAGGACTAGACCAGTTAAATGATAGGTCGCATACTTAAGCACATAAACAAGTATAAATTGATAAACATAAACAACAATCAATGATAAATTAAGCAATCGAGATAAATAAACCAAACATTAGATCTTCATAAACATGGCTGATACCTGAAGGTATTAGCCGATAGTCGTTGTAAAAATATACACGGTTTGATATATGAACGATTAAAATAAAGAAACCTAATCGAATGCATATTCGGTTGTGTGAAGATTACAAGAGTTTTCCTATGATCTTGAGGCTCTTTTCTGACCTTTTAGGCTCTTCTGATAATCTTTTGGTTGATTTGGTGGTTTAGGGATTCACTTGCATACCTAAAACTGAGTTTAGGGTCGTCTATTTATAAGGTCTGGAAGTTGGTTCGATACGGCGTATCCAATGTATTGGATGATGACTTGGCGTGGGCTCCAAGAATAAAATATTCTAGAATTTTCTTGAGCTGGTATGGATACGGCGTATCCGACCTCCTGGATACGGCGTATCGAGCACCTTCGGTACGGTGTATTGTACATCTCGGGTACGGCATATTGGCTGAAAGTGTGATTTTCTTAATATTTAACCAAAGTATAATATACGACGTATATACTGATGTGGATACGGCGTATTCTTCAAAGTCAAGCAATGGTTTTTTGATTTGTCAAAGTCTTGGATACGTCATATCGGTCTAGAATAATACGGCGTATTTGTTGTCAGATCAGTAGACTGTATCGAACTCTTCATTTATGATCCAAAATGCACGCCTTTTGCTAATATTCACCAACTACTCCATAATTACTACAATTCTCAAATATAAATGATTAAGTAACAATTCTTTGCAATAATTATACAAAATGGGTTAATTACATGGGATAAATGATGCTATAAAATAGACGTTATTTGATGTCATCATATATCCCCTCACTTGAATCCTACTTGTCCTCAAGTAGCCTTTAGAAGATTATAAAAATGTATCCCTAAGGATGTTTTTCGTTTAAGCATTCATTCGATCTTTTACAAGTACACAACCAAACACCTCACGAAATAGGAAGATGAAAACATTCAAATCACTCAACTAATCTATGTGGTAACATGTAACTAATTCGCTCAATTGCTCAGTCGTAATAAGTATTCTATCATAAGCTTGGCAAGGATATACATCCCCACCACTAAAGCTAAGGAGTAACAAGTTTATAAAGGTAAATATGGGTTTTTATGATAAGGCTTATGGTTGATCATTCTACAATCTTTCACCAGAAGTACCACTCCAACAAGGCAGCTAAAGCACACATACATGGCCATAACGACAGAATAGACATGTGTGTTCGATCACATCCTCATTCAAATTTAACCAACGGTTAGGATGAAGAATGATATAGGGTAGGGATCTTCTAACTTTCACCAAAAGTCATAGACCAATGGCTAATTATTAGGAAAGGGAAGTAAATTGTTGTTAAATAAAAAGTACAAAACAAATAGATTAAGACTAAGATACAGTTGCTAGACACTTTTCCCGACCGTTACCATGACAAAGACACAACTATTTACAGACGTCTTGATCATAGATAAAAAACAACAACCTAAGTTGGCGTTCCCATAACGGTCAACTTCCAAATCATCGCATAACCTTACATACTCTACAAGGCAAGCGGCGATATCCTCCACTTTATACAATACTCTTCATTGTTGATTCTTCTGAACGTGTTAACGAATAATCGGTCCTTCATGTAATTCCTTCGGTAATGCTCTTGCAAAACGATTATCTTCAAACTTCCTTCTCTTTTTTGTTTCAATTTTTCTCAATTTTTTAACAATAACTATGAAACTCGGAGCAATTTCACCATCTTCACGATCATAATAATTCCTTCGGTAGTTCTTCATTCTTCGGATTCACCATTAATTGTGACGGTAGCAAAAATACGTGAGCTATGACTACTATATACATTCCCATTTGCGATGTGCAAATTTCCAACCGTACCAAAGATAGAAAATAACATAAGACTTGGGAAATACATACTCTACACTTTAAGAAACTAGCAACCGTAAATTAAACTTAATCTAACAGGGTAGGTTAAGGTGTAAAGGTGTAACGAAATAAATTTCCTTGGTGTAATTCCTAAAGGATTAGCTCTACGGGTTATTCTAAGTGGATCTTCACTCTAAAGGTGAGAGTGGAAAAGGGTTTAAATAGGAGGTTAACTAACTGGTGTAGTTATTTAATAAACAACATGGATAGGCTTTTTGGCTGTAATCCTAAAAATTTACCAGTTTAAACAAGTTACTCCAATTAAATCCATAATACTCATTATTGTGGTCTCGAGTGATATACCAAGCCAAGTTCTAAAGTCTACTACATCACCGGCACACTCATATTTTGTGAAATTTGGATAAACATTGGGAAACGAGATGGCTAAATCCTCATAATATCCTATCAAGGGTTATTGTGTGCAGGTTATGTAACATGTAATTTTCACAAAAGTATGCTTGAATTTTTTTTTAATTTGAGCATAATTTAAGCATTTTAGTGTTTTTGTATGAAAAATTAGGACAAGTAAACATTCTAATTCCATCCCCCACTTGAAATATACAACGCCCTCGTTGTATGAATAAAACATTAAATACGGGAATTAAAAAGAATTAGAATGAGAAACTCCCCTGATATTCGCTCGGTAGTGATTCTTCATGTAGCTTTATTGAGCAAGAACTCGTGTTGAACAGCCGTCTTGGGGTTTTAAGACTCCAACACTTTAGGATTTCTAGATTTATAAATTCTCTACCAACATTTGTCGATTTTCTTTTCTTGAGGTCCTGTGTAAATTCTTAGAAAACAAATGCAATTTCTATCTTCGTGTATTCGTTGGTTAGACTCGAAGTAAACACCTAAAGATTGTATAGGAAGTCGATACGCCGTATCCATTCCCCAAGATATGTCGTATTGAAACCTGTATACGCTGTATTCATTTAATGAATACGTCGTATAGACTGTGCTGAAAATAAAGACCGGATAACATCCAGATAGTGAATACGCCGTATCCATGGGGTTTGGATACGTTGTATAGACAGTCTGGGAAGACAAACTCGATAAAAATTGAAAATACATTTCGGGTTGTCTCCCAGCAAGCACTTTTGTTTATAGAAAATTCTTTAAGTTAGACTTGCCCCAATTTAATC
>BQNB010024838.1:0-57847 GCA_026074375.1 Tanacetum coccineum
GCGTTTCTTATGTCCATCTTTTCGTATTAAGATGGGTTATCAATATTTGACATTTTTATAAATTTTAACCCCTGATGAACAGTAACTTTACTGTTCATGACAGACATGAGTTTCGTATAATTCGTATTTGTCGTCGTAAAACCCGTAAATGTCGCATTTTATTCGTTATAACTCTGCTTTTAACGATTCTTTCGAGGACGTTCTCGTATTTGAAAGTTCTATATTTTTATGAGGTTTACAAAAATATAACTTTCTGTCATGAATAGTAACGTTTATAAAAATAGTTTTATAAAAGTATTAATTGTCGTAAACTCGCGAAATTCATAACTTATTCGTTATAAATTGAAAAATTGTGATTCTTATCATTTTGGAATCCGAAAGATGTGTATTATTTATTAAAAATATCAACACTTGCTGTTTGTAATTTTTATTCTTTTGTGAGACAAAAACCACAATGTGTTTGTTGTGTGAGAGCATTCTTAGACGAATCCCAGCCTTCAATTTCTTTTGTGCTTCTTTTGAGTCAATCACAGCCATCGAAATCACTTGGAAATGGTGAGGGATTGCCAACATGGCAATTATAAGTATGGGGGGAGGGAATAGTGGAGTGGTTGAAATGATTTATCCAGGGTGTTGAGTGGTTTGCAGGGTAAAAGTATGGGAAGACATCCCTTAGTTGTACCTGGGTTTTGTTGGGCGGGAAAAATGATGTTTGGGTAAGTTGGCAGCTTTGGCCCCTCAAGTTATTCTTCACCCAATTTGTAATTTCAGCCCTTGTCTTGTTATTCTAGTAATACAACTTGAGGTTTGGCAATTTTAGTTCCTCAAGTTGTATTTTCTTCAATTGGTTGACTTTTGACTTTGTCTTTTCTATTTCGTGCTCGGCTTTGTTTGTTTTTGGCTTTCTTTTTGTCCTGTTCTTGAATATCCGTTTCCTGCACAATACAAATGCAAAACATACAAATACGATGTATTTTGGTACGTTTGTAGTCATTTAAGTCCGTTTTTAATGGAAAATGGTATGTGTAATTAAGCACATACCAGACTCCGTTGCGACTTCTTTTTCTATATATACCCACAGTTTTTAGGGTTTTTAAGTGTGTAACTTTTGGGATTCGAACCCTAGTTTTTGAAGACGAATTTGGATGCTACTTAGGCCATTTTTAGGGTGTTAAAACCCTCTTGTATCTTCCATTAACTCATGTTCTAATCAAGTGAGATCCTTTATCTTTTATCATTCAATATGTCTATGTGTTGTTTGATTGATTTATGTTCTCCACTTCCTTATAATATGTCTGGCTAGATACATTAGTATTTACTTATGATTGCATGAAACTTATTATGTAGATCTTTATTATGTTGCTTCTTATGATGGATGTGCGTGTTAGGCTTTAAAAAACTAGGCATAAGATATTAAATTGGCATAGACGTCTAGGGAAACACGAGTGTGTAGAAAGGATACCATCAGTAACAGTCTTCATACTACCTTACCCCTAATATAGTTGATCATTCTTAAATGTTTTAAATGCATGTAATGTACTCTTATGGGCCTTGTAATAGTCTTCATACTACCTTACTTGTGCGTTGCCTTAACGGAATATTACATAGACGACGTGTTCGTGTAATTCGTTCATAACTTAGGAAATACCTACACAAATCATTACAAGGGTGACAAAGCAACATAATTTAGAGAAACATAATAAGGAGTAATGCATGATTAAGTAAATGCGTTCGTTTACCATATAGTTATCACCAAAGTAGTTTAGAATTGTTTTATTATTATTAGTTTAATTAGTTAAAAACCAACCAACCTCTCAACCAATGATATTTACCTGCTTTTATAAAAACATAAAAATATAAAAGAAATCTTCTCTCAATCCCTTAGACCTTTGTTAGATGAGCCTTCCTAACCTATTCTCCTAGAGAACGATAACAACCCCCGAGTCTTTCCTTACTACACTACAACGGTTAGGTACTCTGCCTAGGGAGTTGTAAACTTCATGTTGAAGTCTAACGCCAACCGCATCAAGTTTTTGGCGCCGTTTCCAGGGAATAGTTAGGTTTCGATCATTGTTTAACTTAGGTCTACTCGCTTGATTCCTATCAAGTGAGAATTTTATTTTCAGTATATTAGCTTTCTTGTAGTCTATCTTTTCTTCGTGTTATCTGTTCGTAACTCATTTTTGTTGACCTCCATGGAAAACGAAAATCCTATCTGCACTCTTAGAGATTACTCCAAACCTAGCCACGAGGGCTATTGAAACACCATTGAGCTCCCCGTAGGGAATAATGTGGTGCCTCTGTGATCCGACACCATCCGGTTGGTGCAAAACGCATGCTCTTTCCATGGACTTCGGTCCGAGGATCCAAACCAACATCTTAAGGAATTTTTAAAACTAGTGGACTCACTTGACCTAGATGTTGCAAATAGGGAAAGAACGTGCCTGCGTTTATTTCAATTTTCCCTTTGCGATCAAGCTAACAACTGGCTTGAATGTCTTCTAGCAGGATCCATCTCCACATGGGAGGATCTTACTACTCGTTTCCTTGCTCAATTCTTTCCACCGGGAAGGACTGTAAAACTCCACAATGACAACATCAAGGAGAGTCTCTCTCTGAAGCAAGGATTCGTTTCAAGGACTTACTCCAAAAAGTCCCTCACCGTGGCATTGATCGTTGGCTTCAAATTTAAATTTTTTATGATCATGTCCCTTTTCATCTTAAGTGCGAGATTGACCGCGCCGCCGACAGCAAACTCCACGACAAGAACGCTGATGAATCTTGGGAAATCATTGAGAACCTCGCTCTCTACGACCAAGGGGGCTGGAATGATTCAAAAGACTTTGTCAAACCGGTCAAGGCTATTTCTACGTCTCAGAACACCTCAAAAACACCCGACCGAAGACTTCTTGAGATTGAGACCAGATTAATTTCTTGTTGAAAGGACCATGACTGTTGCCTAGAGCAAGCTTAACATACGTCCCTCAAGCATATGTTGAAGCAGTCTCCTCAAACCCCCACCCGCGAAACGTCGATGAGCCACCAAGGCAGAATTCTTTCACTTTTCATGAACGTGTCCGTCCAAACCCTCAGCCCCAAGCACTAGGAACCAATTCTGATGCTCGGGTACGAGACTACATGGCAGCACACATCAAAAGGATGGAGATGTTTGAAAATTCCATCTTTAATCCGCAGGAGGAGATCAACGACAAGATGACAGAGATGTTCGAACTTCTTAAGGAACTCATAACCAGCAAAACTCCAGAAAAGGTATTAAGTAGAGAAGAGGCTAGGCACCCTGTTACCAAAAACGTTAATTCCATATCTATTATAAAGAGGGGAGGAAGAAAAGAGTGCCAAAGACAACGCGATGTCCGGTGATAGCATTGAAAAGCCTGACAGATCGGATGCGGTGGTGCCATTAAAGGAAGTCAAAAAGGAGAATGAAGCTGAAAATAAGACTAAAAATGAATTAGTCAAAAGTACTGAGAAGAAGCTCACACTAATTAAAGAAGAAGAATCAGTGGAGGCACCCATCTCTCAGCCCGTAGGATATTACCTGAAGCATAAAATCAACAAGAAACTAGTATAAGGCCTTATTGAAAATCAAAGACTTAATGACTCCCTGTCAGCAACCAGAGTAGGTAAAACAAAACATAAGACTTACAATCTATTACCTAAAGGACCCATACATGACGCAATCCTCAAGAAAAAGATAATGAAAAAAGAAGACATAGGGGGAATTTTGAAATACCATGTAACATAGGAGGTCTAAAACACATGGATGCCCTAGTTGACCAAGGATCCAATGTAAACGTCATTCCTCTTTCCATCTATAATAGGCTAACCAATGAAAGACCTGCTGAGACGGACATTAGACTTTCCCTAGCGAGCCATTCGTATATCTATCCTTTAGGAATAGCCGAGGATGTATTAGTTGATGTTGCTGGTTATGTGTACCCCGTAGACATTGTGATTTTAGATATAAAGGAGGACAGAAAAAGACCTTTCATCTTAGGAACACCATTCCTGAGTACAGCCAAGGCAGTGATTAGGTTTGATAAGGGGACAATAACTTTAAGATCTGGAAAGAGTAAGATAAGTTTCCACATGATACCTAAAACCCTTTATATGATTGAGAAGGGAACCAAGAACGACATAGAGCCAATAGCCCCTACTATGACCGTCAACAGGTTAGTTTTAGAATGGGAGGAAAGGATCAAGCTTCACTAAGAAAAGAAAATGAAGTTTGACCAATGGAGGAGTAAGATCTTTGACAATGAACGCCTCGCGCCCGTAAAAGAGGAGTGTGAAGTAAATGATGAAGGAGGAGTCACGTAAGGACGTGTGACTCCGACTCTAGCTACAAGACTCGTTAAATAAAGAAAAGCGCTTTTTAGGAGGCAACCCATTATTTAATTTCCCGTATTTAGGAGTGTCTTGTGTTTTAACTCTTTACTGTTTATTCTTGTATGTTTGAATTATGATCATGCTTTGTTTCATTTTTAACTTCGTCTTATTAACAATCAAAGGTATTTTGCATAAAATAAGTGTAGGGGAAAATATCCGGTTTATAAGAACCATTTCAAACATAACATATAAAATGTTTAGATTAATTCGCGTCAGTTTCGAGTCATATGATTGTAATGATTAATCTCAGTTTTTATGCAGTATTTTCAAGAAAACCAATGTGAAATTTTCACAGTGTCTGGAGACGACGTCAGGAATTTTTTTGACGGCGCCACGCCTCTAGACCTGTGAAAATTCAAAAATTTTCTATCATTTTCAAAAAATGATTTGTACAATATCCAAAATTTGTAATTTTCCTATAAACCTGCAAAAACCTTGATTATATCATCACATTCATCCTATCTTTACTGCTTTCATAGAGTCAACCCTAAAAGTTTTGTTGTATATATCATTATCCTGCTGATTTTACGCCAGGTGTAGTTGTATTTGTCTTTGATTTACAGGTTATATTTGACGAGAAGAAACCCATACGTTCTTAGGAAGTTTTAAGAGGATGATTCTTGGAGGACGATTTAACCAGTTATTGCATTTTTCTTCTCCATTATTGAGCAAACCAGGGGAGTACTCGTTTCTTTTACTTGTTTTCTTTTCCTTTTATTCGTTTTATGGGTTCTTTTAAGAAGATTGGGGACAATGTTCAACTTAAGTATAGGGGTAAATAAGCCTTAGAAACTATTTCTTCAATTGAAATTTGCTTTTTCCTTAAAATGATGAGTAATATATCAAAACATAGCATGGACAATAATTTTAACCAAAACTTAAAAAAAAATTATGACACATACCGATGAAAACTGAGTGTTATTAGCGTCTTATGGATAAGAATTTATATGACTAGCACAAAAACCCTTAAATTCCACCCTAAAAATGTGAGGCTCACCTTTAGATCTATAGGAATTCGGGTATCCATTTTTGATACCCAAGATAATTTTACCTTTAGCTTTCTCGAGTCAATGAGTAAGCAATCATGTGTATCTATTGCATCGTTATGGATGTGTATATGTGGTTTCGTCTCCTTTTCTGGAGCATTGGTATCGGTTTAAAATTATATGAGTATACCGGTAGTGTATTAAATTCTAGAACTTGTTTTTGTGATGCATCCTGAGACTGCAAAGTGAGAATTAGGATTTGCTAAATGATAAGGGGCAGTAGGATAACCCATGTTTTATTCGTGTAATTGTTATGATGGTCACCTCGATCATATAACTATCCCACACCCTTGCCATGAACTCATTTTTAGTGCAGGATACCCCTAGTATACCCCTCCGAGCCTATCCTTTTCACGGTTCTCGTAATTTTTAGGTGGATTACAGATTATTAATGAAGAGCATTGTTAAACCCTTGAACCAATTGTTACATGATGAGGTGTCATTTTATACACTTTTTCAGGGTCGTTTAACCCCCTAAATCGTGCATTTATGCCCAATATAGGTACTTAATTGTTCCTTTTTAGGTATTTCGCTTTTGGAAGACATTTAGAAGAATTACACGTGACTTGGGCTCATTTAGAGAAGAAACGGACAGGACTACAGACCTACACCAACATTACTCAAGATAATGTTCTCAGCAGCTGGAGACAGCGTCACCAATACAACGTGATGCCGTCACAACGAAGACCAAGACAACGTCACTGGATCTCACGACGGCGTCAGAGTACACGACCCATCCCATTATCTAGAATATTCTCTCTCATGACGACGTCACGACTAAAACGCGACGCTGCCACAACGATTTTCCTATATATATAAACCCGAATTTAGGGTTTTGAGCGTGTAACTTTAGAATAAAAAAAGGGTACGAACCCTAGTTCGTTTAGCAGATATTAGGGACGATTTTAGGGCCTAAAAACCCTATTGTACTTCTTTCAATTCATGTTTTAATCAAGTAAGGTTTACTTAATTATTCAATATGTCTTGTTGTGTGATTATTTATTGTTCTTGCTTTATCTTTAACATGCTTGGCTAAACCTCCTATTGTGTTTATTTATGATTGTATGAAACCTATAATGTAGATCTTAATGGTGTTGCTTCTTGTAATGGATATGCATGTTAGGTCTTAGAAAACCAGCTTTTGTCTGTATCGCTGTTGATATGTCTAGGAAAACATAATTGTGTAGAAAGGATACCATCGGGTAATAGTCTTCATACTACCTTGGCCATTAATATGGTTGATCCATTCTTAATATATTTCACATGCATTTAATATACCCTTAGGGGCCTTGTAATAGTCTTCATACTACCTTACTTGTGCGTTGCTCTAACGGAATATTAAATAGACGACGGGTTCGTGTAATTCGTTCATGACTTAGGAAATAATTACATAGATCATCACAAGGGTGACAAAGCAACAACACTAGGAGAAGCAATCTAGGGAGTAATACATGATTAAATAAGCACAATCTTTTATCTTATTGTTATCACCACTAGCGTAGTTGTTATTTAGTTTATTAGCTAAAACCAAACCCCCTCTCAAATATATGATTTACCTGCTTTCCATAAAACATAAAAATACAAAAAGAATCTTCTCTCAACCCTTAGAATTCTGTTAGACCGTGGTCAAGCCTTCCCAACCTATTCCCCGAGTGAACGATAACAACCCCCCGAGTCTTGCCTATACTACTACTACAACGATTAGGTGCTCTGCCTAGGGAGTTGTAAAACTTCGTGTAGAAGTCCTACGACGACCACATCAAGTTTTTGGCACCGCCGCCTAAGGAATAGTTAGGTTTTGATCATAGTTTATCTTAGTTCTACTCACTTGAATCCTTTCAAGTGAGACTTTAATTCCGCACATTAGCTTTCTTGTAGGCTATCTCTTCTTTGTGTGCTTGTTCGTAATTCCCATTGACTATTCCATTCTTCATCATGGAGAACGTGAATCCACCACCTAATCATCCTATCCTACCAGCTATGCTACGCGCATGATTTAATCAAGAGCTTCAAGAGCTACAAATTTTTTTGGCATTTGTTGACTCTCGCCTAGAGAGTATTGAGCGATTCCTTAATCGCTTCGCCGACCAACCCAATAAGACCAGTATAAATAACTCGGAGTTTGATGATGGATCGGTAGATACACCTTTCGTCTTTCCCTTTCCTCACTTTGATAATGACTCGGATGATGAGGAAGTTCTTAATGAGTTAAGTGAATATAAAAACGCATGAACACTACACCGAGAAAGAATAATCAATAGTTTTGATAGAGATGACCTTGCATTTGAATAATCAATAGTTTTGATGGGGATGACCTTGCATTTGAATGTATGATGGGCTTTAGGAAGTTCACTGCCTATCTCAACCCTTTACTACCAATGAATATTATCTCCCGTAAAGCCTATAATACAATAATGGTAGATAGACTAGAAGGGACGGGAAAGAACCTAGTTGCCATTGTTAGGGATGTCTACGTGTTTGTCGAAAGTTTCACCTATATCACAGATTTTGTTGTGTTAGAAGGCATAGGAGAAGTCATTATGAGCGACATGGCTGAAGTCTTGATGGGCAGACCCTTTATAAAAACCACTAAGCTCAAATATGACGTCGCTAAGGGATTGGTCTCATTCACTGAGATCTTCGACACATACACTTATAGGATGCCACGTACAATACCTAGGCTTAAGAACTTTAATTGGAGTAAAGTTCCACCATTGTTAGAACTTAGCCAAAATGATTTGATGAATGGACTTAGGCACCCTTATGAAAAAAATAAGTTCATGTATAAAAACTGCTTAAACCTAGGTCCAGAATACCAAGTGAATGAAAGTATGAAGGAATGTCTTATTCGTGGGCACGTAAGCGTTCATGAAACAACGTAAGGACATGCAACTTCGAGTCTATCTACAAGACTCGTTAATAAAGAAAAGCGCTTCTTGGGAGGCAACCCAATTTACTTTTCCCATAAATTAGGAGTGTCATGTGTGTTTTAGTTATTTACAGTTTGTTTTGTTATGTTTAAACTATCTTGTAATCATGCTTTATTTGTCTTTAACCTCATCTTAATTTCAATTAAAGGTATTTTGCAAATAATAAGTGTAGGGGAATTTATCCGGACTTTGAGCCATGTTCAAGCATGTTAAATAAATTGTTTAAATTAATTCACGTCAGTTTCGAGTCATATGATCGAATTGTTAAATCTCAGGTTTTATGCAGCTATTTATACAGGAATTAACTTATGGAATCAAGTGCAGGAAATTTTTCATCAAAAACAAAAATTTCGTTTTCACAGAGCGTGGAGACTGCGTCATAATTTACACGCGACGCCGTCACCACGACACCTATGACGGGGTCACAACAACCCTGACGGCGTCATATGGTGAGGTCCAGAAAACTTAAAGTTTTTAATTATTTTTGAAAATAAAACTTGCACAACAATTAAAATATGTATTCTTCTGTTATAAACCTGCAAAAACCTAATGAGTTTAACAATTCTCTCATCCTATCTATCGATTCGAACCCTAAATTCACATTGTATATTTGTCTATCGCATATTTTATGCTTGGTGTAGTTGTCTTTGTCTTTGATATTATACCTTTTGCTTGTTCGAGTTAAGGAGTGAGCAATCATGTGTGTCTATTCCATCGTTACGGATGTGTATGCGTGGTTTTATCGTCTTTTCTGGAACATTGGTATCGGTTACTTTAGGATTATGAGAGTATACCGGTAGCATATTAAATTCTAGAACTTGTTATTGTGATGCATTCCAAGACCGCATAGTAAGTATTAGGATTTGCTTGATAAGAGGCATTAGGATTAACCCATGTTTTAAACCTGTAATTGTTATGATGGTCACACCAATCATATAACTATCCCACACCCTTGCCATGTACTAATTTTTAGTGCAGGATACCCTAGTACAACCCTTCGAGCCTATCCTTTTTCATGGTTCTCGTAATTTTCTGGTGGATTCCAGATTATTAATGAAGAGCATTGTCACCCTTTAAACCAATCGTTACACCCAAAAAGCCTTAGCCTACCTTGTATGTACTCATTTTTAGTACATTATTGTCTTTCACCCAAATTAATTATTTGAGTACACAGTTGCTAAGTCCTTATCCTTGTAAATATAGTTTTGGGACGATTAGGATTCATGGTAGTATTTATTTCGCGAAAGAATGGGGAAGAAAAGTTAAGTCAATACCCCTATATGTTTGTCAAATGATCTCCATGTTATTTTGATCCACCTCAATACGGGTCATTAGTTAGATTGTAAATATCGAGCATGTAAAAGCTCAAGTGTAGGGGTACGTATTATAAATCCCATGTGATGTATTATGTTATTCAAAAAAAGAGAAAATAATAAGAAAGAGATTGATGTAGAGTTTAATAGAGTTTATAGATCTTTGTCCGAGTCTTGGCTTAGCAACCAAACCAAAGTGTATTTGTGAAAATAATTAGCTAACCCTTCCACTTCAAATTCACCTAAAGCCACCCAAATGTATCCCATCCGTTTCTGTTTCTATTTTATGTTATCTTACACCTACACCCCACAACCCTTTAAAAGACCTCTTAGATAGTAATGAATAATACTTGCACATAGCGGTGGAGGTTTGATCCTTTATCAAGCCTATGGTAATTTATATGCTATGACGTGTAATGAGTGTTGATTTTCCGTTTCCCCCATATGTTATAATTTATTATACAACCGAGTGAAAGAGAGAGTCCCTAAACACTTATGTGAGGTGCTAGTATATACTTTTCGTGCTTTTGATTACGAGGTCTAGAAGGTTGTGTTGTAAAATACTTTTAAAGAGTAGGTAAAATGACCCTCATATTGTTATTGTCTAGGTAGAAAAGCCTATTTGCTTGAGGACAAGAAAATCCCAAGTGTAGGAGTATTTGATGAAGTGTCATTTTATACACTTTTTCGGGGTCGTTTAACTCCCTAAATCATGCATTTATGCCGAAAATAGGTACTTAATCGTTCCTTTTCAGGTATTTCGCATTTGGAAGACATTTGGAAGAATTACACGTGACTTGGGCTCATTTGGAGAAGAAACGAACATGACTATGAGCCTACATCAACATCACTAAAGATAATGTTCTCAACAGCTGGAGACGGCGTCACCAATACAACGTGACGCCGTCACAACAAAGACCAAGACGGCGTCACTGGATCTCACGACGGCGTCAGAGTACACGACCCATCCCATTATCTAGAATATTATCTCTCATGACGGCGTCACGACTAAACCGTGATACCGTCACAGCGATTTTCCTATATATACAAATCCGAATGTAAGGTTTTAAGCGTGTAACTTTAGAATAAAAAGAGGGTACGAACCCTAGTTCGTTTAGCAGCTATTAGGGACGATTTTAGGGCCTAAAAACCCTATTGTACTTCCTCCAATTCATGTTTTAATCAAGTAAGGTTTACTTAAGCATTCAATATGTCTTGTTGTGTGATTATTTATTGTTCTTGCTTTATCTTTAACATGCTTGGCTAAACCTCCTATTGTTTTTATTTATGATTGTATGAAATTTAGAATGTAGATCTTAATGGTGTTGCTTCTTGTGATGGATATGCATGTTAGGTCTTAGAAAACCAGCTTTTGTCTGTATCGCTGTTGATATGTCTAGGAAAACATAATTATGTAGAAAGGATACCATCGGGTAACAGTCTTCATACTACCTTGGCTCCTAATATGGTTGATCTACTCTTAATATATTTCACATGCATTTAATATACCCTTAGGGGCCTTGTAATAGTCTTCATACTACCTTACTTTTACGTTGCTCTAACGGAATATTAAATAGACGGCGGGTTCGTGTAATTTGCACATGACTTAGGAAATAATTACATAGATCATCACAAGGGTGACAAAGCAACAAAACTAAGAGAAGCAATCTAGGGAGTAATACATGATTAAATAAGCACAATCTTTTATCTTAGTGTTATCACCACTAACGTAGTTGTTATTTAGTTTATTAGCTAAACCAAACCCCCTCTCAAATATATGATTTACCTGCTTTTCATAAAACATAAAAATACAAAAAGAATCTTCTCTCAACCCTTAGAATTCTATTAGACCGTGGTCAAGCCTTCCCAACCTATTCCCCGAGTGAACGATAACAACCCCCGAGTCTTGCCTATACTACTACTACAACGATTATGTGCTCTGCCTAGGGAGTTGTAAAACTTCGTGTAGAAGTCCTACGACGACCGCATCATTACACCCAAATCGCCTTAGCCTACCTTGTTTGTACTCGCTTTTAGTACATTATTGTAAACCCAGTAAATTGTTGCAGGAGTACATAGTTGCTAAGTCGAGTCATTTATCATTGTAAATACAGTTATGGGACGATTGTGAATCATGGTAGTTTTTATCTTATGAAGAATTGGGGAAGAAGTCACATGTTACCCCTAATAGAGCTCAATACGCTCCATGTTAGTTGATCCTTTCATTTCGGGTCATTAGATTAGTTTATTTCACTAAGTATTAAAAGCTCAAGTGTAGGGGTGTCTCTATAAACCCCATTTGATGTATTATTATGTTTAAGCAATGGCAGGGCAAAAGTGTACGAAAAAAGAGAAAAAGAAAGAAATAAAAAAAATCGAAAAAAATATATAAAAAAGTGAAAAATATACGGGCTACCATTTTCTTATGTTTATGTTTATCATAGAGTCAAGAAAAAAAAGAAAAGAGATTGATGTAGTGTTATGTATGGTTTGTATATCTTTGTCTAAGTTTTTGGCTTAGCAACCCATCCTTCGTGCATTCTTATAGATAATTAACTCACCACTTCACCTAAAATTTACCCAAAAAGTCACTCCCTAAATATTTCCCATCCGTTTTTGTTTCCATGTTTTTCATATTACACCTACACCCCACAATCCTTTAAAGACCTCTTTGATAGTCATTTCTAGTACTTGCGCCTAGCGGTAGATGTTTGATCCTTTACTAAGCCTATGGTAATTTATATGCTATGACAGGTAATGAGTGTTAATTTTACCATTTCCTATATTGTTATAATTCATTATACACCTGAGAGAAAGAGAGAATCCAAACACTTATGTGAGGTGCTAGTATATACTTTCAATGCTTTTAATTACGAGGTCTAGAAGGTTGTGTCGTAAACTGCTTTTAAAGAGTAGGTTAAATGCCTCCAATATTGCTATTGTCTAGGTAGAAAAGCCCATTTGCTTGAGGACAAGAAAATCCTATGTGTAGGGGTATTTGATGAGGTATCATTTTATACACATTTCGGGGTCATTTAACCCCATAAATCTTGCAAATATGCCTAAATTATGTGCTTAATCATTTGTTTTTGTGTTTTTAGCATTTGGATGGCTTTTGTAGGAAATACGCGTGACTTGGGCTCAATTAGAGAAGAAACAGACAATACTATGACTCTACACCAAAGTTTCTTAAAGAATTCTACATAGTGCCTGGAGACGCTTCGCAATTCTTAGCGACACCGTCATATCTTGCAAGCGACCGCGTCAGGAACCTTACAACGGCGTCAGAACGTAGCCGCCTTAAAAGAAACTGTCGAAACCAATAAATCACTTCACTTCATATTATGTTTACATGGAATGATCAAGAAAATAAAGATGGAAGTTATGAAGAATGTAGAGACAGAAACAAGAGAGAATGTAAGATGGTTGATTAACTAATGAAAATTACAGAGTGAACCAACACCATCTCCATCCTTGGAAAGGGGTATTTATACTTAAACATAAAGGCTTACTTGCCTTATGTATTTCTACGGGCCGAGCTCAGGATTACTTGGGCTTTCACCCGATACATGTGACCGGTTAGCTTACATATGAGAGGCCGTTTACCCGTTCTAGCCTATTACAACGTTACTTAATTAAATGAATGAGACCTAATATTCTTAGTGAACAAAATTCCTTGTTCGACTTAATATTTGAGGCTAACAATCTCCCCCGAAGTGAGTTCAATGTGACACTCCTTCGTGAGATCAATGAGATTGCTTTTGTCGTTAAGCTCTTGTGATCTTTGTCTCTGTCTACGTTGTAGGCTTGTTCCTTTATGCTTTGCGATCATTGATCTTGAGCCTTTGTCATTGTCTTTCGACTTCGTCTTTACCAACATGCTCACACTTTGCATCATTTTGAAAGCTTGCTAACAATCTCCTTTGATAGACTTGATATCTTAAAGGAAGATCTTGTATATCAGAGTTTGCGGAAGTCTTTGTCTTTAATTCTTGAGCTTTCTTGATTCTTGAATCTTGATGCTTATAGTATGTCTTTGTAGTTTGAGCATGAGCATGTGGCAATGAATCCAACTTCAGCTGGAATAAGGTGTCTCCATCTCCATCTTTATATGAATCCTGAAATAAAACAGTCAGCAATAAAGTTTGTGGACGAATATGGCTTTGTCATTCGGCCAAATTTGGTTGGATAAACCTCTGGTTCCATGAGGACCAACCTGTGATCAGGTAGATTCAAATTAAAAGAATCTCCTTAACAGGATTTCCAGCTTTAAGCATAAGATCCTCGAACACTGATGTATTAGATTCACCATACTAACTTGTTCTTAATATCGGAACGTCTCAAAGCAGACATCACGATATGAGTGAATCGGTTAGTTACTATCTTACCGATTGAGTCGTCAATTCATTTACTGGAACAAGTTTGATTCACATAGAATCGCACCATCGTTTCTTTCCAGTTGACATAAGTTTGATTCATATAGTATCGCGCAAGTCACCTACCAAGAGCTTGTTTGATGTTGGCTCAAGCAGGATTTCCATCTTTACGGTGAATATTTTGGTATCACTTGGATGTTCTGGCAAAATCACAAGGATAATGCGTAGGACTCTTGTTAACAGCTTGTGAACTTATTGATGTTCAGCAAGTGTTTGTAATGGAATGTGTCCTAATAAGATTTATTTTATTGATCTCTTGGCTCTAGACTCGATTAGTGCGTTTTGGTTTTAGTACTCGGAGGCTAGAGCAGACTGCCACCTATTCAATATCAACTAACTCGGAGTGAGAAAGTCAATAGAAGTCGTGTGTATCTCCGTGACAAATGAGACAAGTTTCTGTTGAGAGAAGCTTGAATGGCTGGGAAGGGTTATTCATTGCATCACCGGGTCCATGATGTCGTCTTCAATATCAGAATTCATCTATGTAAAAACCGATAGATTATGAATTGACCTGGTTTCTGCCTAAGGTGTAGGGAGGGCTTCTTTCTTTAGACCCTTTATCCATACATTTCTTTTTTGTTCTTTGACACCTTCAATGCTTACCAAGACGTCATTACTAACACCATGTTATGATTGTTCCAGTGTTAGCTCAATCTTAGTCGACATTATTCCCTTATACACATTCATCTCCAATCATACCTAAGGACTGCTATTTCTAACTATGGATTGTCCTTGGGTAGATCCCTCTAGTTCTGGTTGGATCATAGGACTAATACCTAACCTTACCACCTAATGACTTCAGAATCGTCGTGAAATAAGATGTTGTAGGGTATGAGATCGTAACCATAAAACCTTTTCCGAAGAGTATCAAGCACTTTGAGTTGATAAGATCACTTATTATTTTCAAGATCACATTTTAATTACATTTCTCCCCTTATTTTAAATACCAATTCACTTAGTTTTTGAAATACCTTGTGAGTAAAATTTGTCATGAAAATACTGTGGGAAAAATATTATTATACTTAGCATGAATTATATGGAACATTAACTTGCTCCCCCTCAATTTTACATATGTTTGACACCAAAAAAATGATACCAAGTTGTAAAATGAATAGAAAATTGAGGGTTAGCATTGTTGAGCACACAATTTTGAAAGATTATGAATTGTGATTGAAGAATTCTTGCAAAAATTATGCTCACACACTTAATCATGTTATAACATACAATCTATTGATTAGTCATCATTATTACTTTGATGTTATTAAGACTTTTTATAATGTGTTGAATACATAAGAATTATCATATTATGATGTATCCAACAACATTAAAACATTGTTTTCCAAAAAACTCCCCCTCAAACAGTGACTCATTTTGAGAATGACACAAATTGTAGAAGAATTGTCTTGTAAAACTTTATGAGGGATGGAGTGTTGAACACACAATTTTGAAAGATTATGAATCATCAGTGAGAAATTCTTGAAAAATTGTGTTCAACTTTTTGAAAAACTAAATGTTAGAAGACTTCTCTTCTAACGCTAAGGATAAGCGCACTTATGCGTACACTCTCCTTTGTCGTTCGGGTCCGAGTTGCAATCTGAGAGTGATTACAAGTCATAAAGAAAATTAGAAATGACATGTTTTGAAAACATTTGAAACTCCTGTTAGAACTTCATTTACACGCCCGTGTCGATATTAATCAACATTTCTAGGTACGTAAATGTTATCTATTCCAAGAGACATGTCGAGAAGAATATTTTTGTGAAACATTTTCTGATTTTTTGATTTTGTATTTTCTTTTTGAAATTTTATATTTTTATATTTTTCTTTTATAAAAAATATTTACATGTTGACCTCAACATTGTTATGTGATGGTAAAATAGTAATTCCAACTCTTATCGTGATGTAGCTGTCTTGTCTGCTAGAGGAACAACTTTTGGAACCGGCTTTGAACTAGACGGTTCATTGTTGTGGTCATGAATTCTGAGTTCTGAACTGTTATGATCAGAAGTCATTGCTTGTTCATCAGATCAGAATTCCTTAAAGCCCTGGTTTCTGAGATATCAGTCTTTTCAGCAACCAAACTCTGAGTCCTTCATTTTCAGGATTGAAAGATGTACCTGCACTTAAGTTAAGAGTACTTGCACTGACATTAAGAGTTTGTTCACATTCATATTGTTTAGTGATATCTTCATTTGAACCATTTGTGGGTTCACTATCAACCTTAATTGTGCTAGAGGTGAATATCTTTCCAGTAGGAACCCACCTAAGACCAACTATCTTGAAAATTTTACCCGTTGATTTCCACATAAGACAAGATCTAGGAGTCATTGTTTTCTCATGCACAATGGATGTCTTTTTGATTGAAAGCCTATGTCCTTTTGGGATCTGACTTTCTGGTTTCTTTGCAAAACTTTTTTGCTCTACGGGTTTGTTTCAGTTCGTTGTCTTATTGGATGGAACCTTAGCACGTGAGTTGACTTCATTCAAGAATTTTGTTACACAAGAATCATGATTTGCATTAAAGACACATTTCTTACATGTCGAGCAAACAAAATATTTGGTTTCAGAAAAATTTCTAGAATTCCTAAAGTGTTCTGCTATGGGCACAATCTTTGTCGATACAAAACTATTATTGGACGCAAACCAATTCCTAGATGTTTGAGTATTGCTCCTAGGTTTTGGTTTGCTACCATTAGCTGTGCTTTGTGATTTAGTAGAAGACATCAAACTAGGTCTTGAATTCCTACCGCTTTCTTGTGTCTTTTTCTTTGCTTCCTCTAGGTAGTGATTATGAACCATGTCATTTGAGCTATACCTAGATGAGCCAGGTGCAATCATGTGATGAGGTTTTGCAACATCAGATTCTCTTTCCTTAGGCAAATAATGTGTAGTGACTGGTTTTGACAAATTGTTATTGACATCAACTTAGGAGGCAAACCGTGGCTTTGAAATTCTAGGTCGTTCAGACTTAAACGCAGTCGGTTATCTAACAACTGATTGGTTTCTATGTGGTTGTAAAACCGGTTTCCCTAAGATTGATGATTTTGCAAACTTAGTTTTCACACTATTTCCTATTAAATTTCTTAACTCGTTTTTTAATGCTGCAATTACAAATCCTTTTTCTTGAAGTTGAGCTTTGAACTCAGCATTTTGAGCAATCAAAGAAGTTGTGTGTTCTATAGTCTTAGCTCTCGTTGTCTTGATAGAATCAAACAGTTCTTTGTAATGCCTTTTCAAAGTCTCATTTTCCTTAAGTAATTTAGCCACTTTATGTTCTAATTCGATGTTTATTGTTTCAATTACATCTATGTCATGTTTAATCTTAGCTTCTATACTTTTTACTTTCGAAAATTGACCATGTTGTCCTTCTTTTAAAGCTTGATTTTGATATTTAAGTTCAAGATTAACACAATGTGCTTCCATTCTTAAAAAATCTTTTTGAAATTGGGCAACGGTCTTTTTAAGACAAATATTTTCAGATTCAAGAGATTTATTTGAGAGTTCAGTTTTCTGGTTATCAGTTAATTTAGCAGACAAAGGACATTTGTCATGACATTGTTCAGCATTCTGGTCAACCTCTCCTTCATTATTAAATTCGGGTTGCTTAGTATGTTGTTGTCCTGTAGCAAAGACATTGATTTCAGCAGTTGTTTGTACCTCAGCCATTAGCTCTTCATCATATATGGGTCTGATATCTGCATCATTAGCATGTGCATCATTCCCTGATCTACTGCTTGTATCTTGCCCTTTTGAATCTGTCCCATTGCTTTCTGTGTCAACCATACTAGCATCCAATGCTTTACTTAAATCAACCTTTTCCTCTGTTGTCTGCATCTGTCTTTCATTCACCCAGCTGTCATACTCTCGTTTATGTTGTGCTCTTTCATCAATCGACTTCTTAACAGATTCCATGTGTTGGATCAGTGTGTCATGAAATTCTGGAATCACGAGGTAAGTGTATTGTAGGAAGTAGTTGCGTGTCATTACAACATATTCATCATCCAAATAAATATGTGACTTGATGAACATCTAAAACTGTGTCTCGAGTACTTTAAAAGCAGCCATGGATCCAATCTCTTGAAATTCTTCATTGTCAAGTTGCTTTTCTAGTTGATCCACATTAAGGAACATTGTGCCTGTGAAAGTCTCTACATCTTGACCAAAGAATATCGCAAATGCGCGTTTGAATCCACACTCGGTTCGAGTTCCTTTTAAGTCGTTGTTTGAAAGAAGCTTGAGGTGTGAATGAAGTTGTCGAAAAGATACCATGCAACTCCTTTTTGCTTTGTCTTGAATTTGTTGCATTTGTTGTTCTTCTGAATTCGAACACGAAGATAAAGTATCTTCATTTCCATGTTTTCCGTGATGTGAAGTGAAAATGATTTGTAGGATCTTAAGTAGATGTGCTGTGATTGAAGTTATGGTTTAGAATGAAATTACGTTCACGGGATTTTACAAGTCTAAGATTAAAACCGATAAAAGGTTTAACGGGATTTTACAAAATCAATAGAAAACCGTGAATGAATAATTGATTGAGATTAAGGTTTGTTTATTGTGAAGTAATTGTCTTTTAAATCCTTGTTGATGATTGTGGTTTGAGTTTGTCAAAGTCTGAAGCGGCAAACCTTTACGGAAATGGTCAAGTCTCTAGGGAATTATGACAAATTGCTAACGAGTTTTAAAATCGGCAGAGTAACGTTTAGTAATTAGCTTAGATAAGGTCTTCAATTTGTACCTGTCATAACTTGCTAATACAACTCGCTAAAATGAATGACAAGTCGATAGACGAAAGTCTCTGTTAACTCACTAATTTGGAAAAATTTGGGCAGCGTAACATTTTACTTTGACCTTGGAAAATTTCTTCAAAGTACCTGCTAACTCGCTACTGATAACTCTTTACTCTGCTAACTCTAGAGTTAGTAAAGTTAGCAGAGTAAAGAGTTATCAATAGCGAGTTATCAGATAACGAGTTATCAGAAGTAGAGATCTCTACTTCTGATAACTCGCTATCTGATAACTCTCTACTCTGCTAACTCTCTATTGAAAGATGGTGGAAATGGTGGAAGAGGTGGTTCCATGTCCGGAGTAGGAGAAGGAAAGGTTGACTCAATGGGTGGAATAGGAGATGGATTGTTATCCATACGCTCAATGGTGTCAAATGATGGTCGGGGCGGCAGAGGATTAGTTGTTGAGGGTGGAAGTTCTTCGAAGGAGTCAATAAAGGCTTTGGCGAGGTAGGAGGAGTAAGAATAAAAGTTCATGGATCAAATTGATGGCTCTGGTGAAGGAAGCTTTGAAGGTTGATTGTGCCGAGTGGTGTGATGTCAATAGTGGAGGTGTTGATTTAGGAAGTGAGCAAGAGATTGCTATTAAAAAGAAAGAGGTTGTCGGAGAGATGATCGGCGAGAGTGGTGGAATAGAAGTTGGAGAGGTTGGGGGAGGTGCCGAGACATAGTCCGTTGGAGGTGAAAGAGGTTGATAAGGTGGTGACGATGTTCGAGGATTGTTAAAACAACATGGTCGGACACTCAATTCAGCGGTCTTTATGTATTTTATTATCTTTAGGCATTTTCAAGTTTATTTGGTAACGTTGGAGCTTTAGAATGAGTTCCTTTTATAGGAGAATTTTTAGGAGATTTTAATGAATTTCTTGCTAGAATGGATATAATCTAATGATTAGATTATCCTCAAGGTCAACTTCTATAACTAGGATCTAGTTGATGTGACAAGGAGGGAAAAAGAAATTGAATGGAGATTTAAAATAGTTTTGTCAAAAGTTGTTATACAGTGCAGGCGGTTCTGCCAGTGCTGTTGGATGAAGAGAACCGGCTTTGAAAGCCAATGGTACCGCCAAACCAAAAAACGTGTTTGTTTTTTTTGATGATATGTTGGAGATGCGGTTTTTCTCGACTCAATTAGAAAAATATTTTTGAGAAAAACCCTAAGTCTCCCTTTAATGTAGCCATAATTGAACGTGTTTAAAACGACATATTGACCACGTGTTTCTTTGTATACATTCAAGTGGCATGAATTTTTTTTATTTGTGTTAATCAATAATAATAAAAAAATGTTTTGACTCGAAAGAGATTCACCTTAAGCATTTGGTTCCATGAGCCCGAGTCCTAGTCTAAGAAGGTTGAAGGATTCCCTTTTAAGGGGTTTAGTTAGGATGTCGGCTATGTTATCTTCGGAAGTGACTTTTTCAATAGTGATATTCCCTTTTTGAACATTGTCACGAAGGAAATGATGTCGAATTTCTATATGTTTGGTACGAGAGTGAAGAACATGATTTTTACTTAGGTCTATTGCTCCTTTATTGTCACAAAGAACGGGTATGTCATCTAATTTAATATCATAGTCTACTAGAGCTTGTTTCATCCATAAGGCTTTTTGGCATGCTTTACTAGCGAAAACATATTTAGCTTCGATGGTTGAGATAGCTAGGGTGGTTTGTTTCTCGGAGAACCATGATGTGAGACAACAACCCATGAATGTACATACACCACTAGTGCTTTTGCGATCGACATAGTCTCTCGCATGGTCGGAATCATCGTAGACGATGGTTTCTAAACTGGTTCCTTTGGGATACCATAAGCCTAGATGGGATGTACCTTTGATGTATCTAAAGATTCTTTTTACAACTTCAAGGTGGGAAGTTTTTGGTGCTTCTTGAAATCGGGCACAAAGACAAACGCTAAACATGATGTCCGAGAAACTGGCCGTTAGATAAAGTAAACTGCCAATCATGCCGCGATATTTAGTGTTGTCGATAGGTTCCCCGTCTTCATCATGAGTGAGCTTGGTTTCGGATGACATAGAAGTTTTGATTGGTTTGGAGTCTTCGAGGCTGATTTTTTTAGCTTTTCTTTAACATATTTAGATTGTTTAAAAAAGATTCTATCTTTTAGTTGTTTGATTTGTAGACCAAGGAAGAAATTCAATTCACCCATCATGCTCATTTCAAACTCATCGTGCATGATTTTTGAAAAATCATCGCAAAGCTCTTGATAAGTTGATCCGAAGATGATGGCGTCCACATAGATTTGAACGATGATGATATGTGAATTTCTTTTCTTAGTAAATAAAGTGTTATCTACTAACCCCATGGTGTACTCATGATCAATAAGAAAGGCCTTAAGTCTATCATACCAAGCTTTTGGTGCTTGTTTGAGACCGTATATAGCCTTTTTAAGTTTGAAGACATGGTTGGGTTTTTCAGAATCTACGAATCCGGGAGGTTGAGCGAGATAAACTTCTTCATTTCTAAAACCATTTAGAAAAGCACTTTTGACATCCATTTGATAAAGCTTGAAGTTGTGAGCACAAGCATACACAGGAAGGAATCTTATATATTCTAATCTTGCCACGGGGGCATAGGTTTCATCAAAGTCTATTCCTTCTTGTTGAAATGTACCCTGTCTACGATCTTGCTTTTATTTCTTAATAAACACCATTTTCGTCGAGTTTGTTTTTAAAGGCCCATTTTGTACCTATGATGGTTTGGTTTTTAGGTGGGGTAACGAGACTCCATATGTCATTTGATTTAAATTGATTTAGTTCTTCTTGCATAGCCATAGTCTAACTTTCGTTTTGTATGGCTTCCTTAACGTTTTTGGGTTCTACGATGGAAACAAAACAAAAGAAGTTGCTTTGATTTTGAACTTGAGATCTTAGAGTTCTTTCATTAAGACTTCCTATGATGGTTTCTAAAGGATGATCTTTAGAGTGTTTGATGTTTGTGATTTCTTTGTTTAATGGTTCATTTTCCTTGATTTCTAGGTCTTTATCTTGATTTTCTATGATATCATTTTCAAGAATATCATCATCTAATAAAGGTGGTGATTTTGGAGGAGGACTTTCATCAAATTTTACATTGAGAGATTCTTCTACTCTCATGGTTTCTTTATTTAGAATTACGTAAGCTTTACTATTAGGAGAGTAATCGAGGAATACACCTTCGATGATATAAGGGTCGAATTTTGTTAGATAATCTTTGGTATTAAGAATAAACATTTACTACGCACACATATAATATATTCCTAAGGAAGGGCTTTTTACCTTTGAAAGGGCTTGTAAGGAGTATTTTTCGAGAAAAAAAGTCTAATAAGAATTCTATTTAAAATGTAGGTGGAGGTGTCAACGGTATTACATCAAAATTTTTGAGGAATTGATTGTTCATTTAGCATTGTTCTACTCATTTCTTGTAAGGTTCTATTTTTACGTTCTACTATCCCATTTGATTGTGGAGTACGTGGTGCTAAAAAGTTATGAGTGATACCGTTAGCAGTACAAAAGTTTCCAAATTGTATTTCATTATCAAATTCCCGACCATGATCCCTACGTATTGATATAATGGGGAAACCCTTTTGAATTTTAATCTATTTGCTCAAAATTTCAAAGTGATCAAAAGCTTCATATTTATTTTAAAAACCTGTCCATGTATACCTGTATAAGTCGTCGACAATGACCAAAGTTAGAATTTCCTCCCGTACTGGAACGGCTGACGGACCAAATAAGTCCATATGTAAAAGTTCTAGACACTTAGTAGTTGAAACCATGTTTTTGGCCTTATGGCTTTCGTGTACTTGTTTTCTGACTTTGCAAGCGTCACAAAAATGTTTTTCAAATTTTAAGTTTTGGTAAATTCCTCACTAGTTCTTTAGATGATACGATTGTAAAAGTCCGCATTATTGGCGTGACTAATGTTCGATCCACAAAGGTCCCCAAAAAAGTATCATCTATTTGAAGGTTAGACAAAGAGTAATCTTTTGGGAGTTCCCATTTTCATTATGTATAGTCATATTTTCCTAATTCCTTTTCCTATGGTTATGCCGTCTTTTATTATTTCGCTACCGGTTTCACTAAATAATATTTTGCATTTTTTATCGCATATTTGACCTATACTAAGAAGATTAAAACTAAGGTTTTCTACGTGGCTAACGTTATGAATATTGAGGGAGTTATGTGAGATTGTACCTTTCCTGATGATCTTGCTTTTAGTGTTACCACCAAACACTACATTACCTCCGTCTATGGCCTTGTAGGATGAGAAGAGATCTTTGTTGCCCGTCATATGTTTTGTGCAACCACTATCTTTGATCCATTCATCCAGTTCATGATTGACTTTAAGACATACCTAGAATTACGAAACAACTCAAGCATTCAGTCCCTAATATCTCATGGGTCCGTTAGTGTTATGCATACCATTTGGTTGACCCATATGGAGGATAAGAACCCCATTGATTATACATAGGTGGTTGGAACTGTTGTTCTTGTTGTGTTCTGCTTTTAGGATATAGGACATTAGAACTCCCATGGGCCATTTTGTGGGGCGTTTGGATCCTGCTTTTTCCATGGCCTTAACCAAGTTTTAAGATTGGTGGTTGTTTGTTATTCTTAGGTAGGCTTAAAGTGGGCTTTCTAGTTATTAATACCGAGTTATTTTTCTTTACAATGTTACTTCCTAGGATTTTAGCTTTTTCAGCATTTTCTATTTTTGCTGCAGAGAGCCGGTTCTGTTCGTTAGAACGAGTCGGTTCTGTTATAGAGGGAACCGACATAGCCGGTTCTACAGAGAGCATTTTGTCATTTTGAGGACCCAAAATTTTGATTTTATTGTTGCTAGTGGAAGCTATATCCTCTGTGTATCCTAATCCATATTTATCTTTTGATGGTTTTTGCATTTCGACCATTTTCTATAAAGATGAACTACTATTCTCGAAACTAGCTAGTTTAGTTTTAGTAAGCTAATTTCAATTACATGTTTGTCACAAGACTCACATTCATGACTTATTTCCTTGTTTCTTTCTAGTTGTTCTATTTTAGACTTAAGTTCACAAACATCTCTTTTTAATGAATTCTTTTATTAGCTGTTAGGTGTATGCTTTTGTTAATACTTCTAAGACTAATTTTGCAAAGTTTATCATACTCATCTTGCCTTGACTCATTATCTAAGGATGAACTACTATAGTAAGGAGTGTCGGATTGTACCTTATTTGATTGGGCCATGAGACATATTTCTTCCTTTTTGGAGTCATCTCCACTATCGCTCCAACACCCGACAATGAACGCCTTTTGATCGCTAAAGGAGTGTTTGGGACAATCATTAATGAAGTGATTTGGATCACCACACTTGAAACATCTTCGGTCTTCCTTTTCTTTCTTATCTTCCTTTGTCTTTCGGAAGTTCTTTTTGTCGTCATAGGGTTGTCGGACAAACTTGCCTCTTCTTCTAAAGAACTTTTTGAAGTCCCTTACCGCCATTGCATATTCCTCATCATTGCTATCTGAGGAAGATGCATCTTCTTCACTCAAGACTTGCCTTGCTTTTAGAGCGAGAGATTTGTATTTTTCTTTCTTGTTCTTTAAGACCTCCAAGTCCTTTTCAAGCACTACCTCATAGACCTTGAGATTGCCGATGAGTTCGTCAAGGGATAGTGTTGACAAGTCCTTGAATTCCTCTAATGCAGTCACCTTTGGACGCCATTTGGTAGGGAGAGCCCTCAAGAATTTCCTAACATGATTACGACTTGAAAAAGATTCATCAAGTGCTTTGAGAGAAGTAATAATAGTATTGAATCTAGAAAAGGCACAATCTATAGATTCATCATCCAAAATAATGAATTATTCATATTTTTGAATGAAAAGATCTATTTTATTCTCCTTAACTTGTTTGTTACCTTGATGAGTAATTATTAAAGAATTCCAAACATCTTGTGCAGTGTTACACATGAAAATTCTTTCGTATTCCTTTTTAGGTAAAGCATTATATAAAACCATTTTTGCTTCATCGTTTTTGGAAATCATTTTCTTTTGGTTTTCATCAAATTTATCATAAGTGATGACTACATCCTTACCATCTTTGTCCTTGATGGTAGGTTTGTAGTTGCCATGAACTATAATATACCAAAGATGAATATCTTTAGATTTCACGTAGGTTTCAAAACGGTTTTTCCAATATATAAAATAATTAGCTTCAAAAAGAGGTGATCGTTGCATAGATTGACATTCTTTGTAGTTTTCAGAATCCATGATCGTTTAAAGATTAAAATACAATTTATTTTAAAACTTTAGTAACCTTGCTCTTGATACCAATTGTGGAAAACTAGAAGAGGGGGGGTTGAATAGTTTTCTTGAAACTATACGTGAAATGATTATGATATTGGTATTGGTATATGGCGTAAGAAATATGAAAGCAAATAAATGAAGAGTTAGAAAGAGATAACCAAAACACAAGTATTTATAGTGGTTCGCCTATAAGGACACCTTCCTTGCTAGCTCCACTCCCCAAGTCACCTACTCGAGAATTTGTAAACACTAGTCACCGAACTCCTTTCAATTGGCGGAGAAGCCTCACAACGTTGCTTATACCTCTTTTTTGGTACAAAGCTAAATACCGGATTATTCACACGGTAGAATCACACCAACACTACTATATTTGATTTACAATGATAAATGTAACTAACAACTACAATATGATGTTCAAGACTTAGAAATGTGATCTTGATGATGATATGGAGATACAAAAAAAGATGCTTTGAAACTTGATCGTCTCGAAGGAGTGTTTGGTGATTTTCTTCTTTGAAGTAAATTACCTACAAAATGCTAAAGGAAAGTATGCAATAAATAGAGAGAATGATCAGATGATTAGAGAGTATTTCTTAGTGAGAAGGTGTGTGAAAAACATGAGAAATGGCTTGGTATTTATAGCCAAGAAAAATATTGTAGCTCAGTTCTGCCGGTTCTGTTGATGAATGGAACCGGCATACAGTAACTAAATCCGAATTTTGATTTACAAAATTTTGAGAGATCAAGTGAGATCTTATAAGATTACCCTTGGATTTGCTGCATTTGATTAGGTCATGTATGATGTAAATAAGAGATAAATTAGAAAACATTTTTGTGTATAGTTTTAGGTTTATATAAAATAATATATACACATTTTTATACAACTTTGTGATTTTCCAAAAGCTTATTTTTAAAGGATGGTTTTAGCACAATGTTTCTTTATGTTTTGTCATCAATAAAACTAAGAAGGTCATGAGATAGAAATAAACATATTTTATGGGTTTATTTGTATTAACACATTGCCTCATGTTCAGCTCCTTTTGATCAATAATGTGTTGTAAACTCTTGTGATCTGTGAACACCGTACACTTTGTTCCATACAGATAGTGCCTCCAAATCTTTAGAGCGAACACTACTGCTCCAAGTTCCAAATCATGAGTCGTAAAGTCTTCTCATGAAATTTCAATGGCGTGATCATACGTCAATCCTTCTCTCTTTGCATCAACACAACACCTAAACCTTTGATCGAAGCATCGCAGTATACGATAAAATCTTTGCTTCCTTTAGGTAAAGCCAAACTTGGTGCACTACAAAACTTTTGCTTAATTAGTTGAAACACTGTTTCTTCTTTGTCACCCCAGTCAAACTTGACATTCTTATGAGTAAGCATGGTCATTGATTTGGCAATCTTCGAAAATCATTTAATGAATCTTCGATAATACACAGCAAGACCTAAAAATTGACGAATCTCCTTTGGTATTTTAGGAGATGCCTAATATTTTATGGATTCGATCTTGGCGGGATCCACGTGAATACCTTGACTAGAAATTACGTGGCCAAGAAATTGTACCTTGGGAATCCAAAATTCACATTTGGAGAATTTAGCATACAACTCTTCTTTCTTAAGCAATTCCTGAATTGCCTTAAGATGTTCTTCGTGTTCCTTCTTGTTCTTTGAATAGATAAGGATATCGTCAATAAAGACAATTATAAACTTATCTAAATATAGCTTGCACACCCGATTCATGAGATCCATAAATACCGCCAGTGTGTTCGTCAAACCAAATGGCATAACTTGGAACTCATAAGTGGACCAACCGAGTTCTGAATGCCATCGTTCGGAATATCTTCCTTCACGTACTCGAGAGCTAGTGATAAAAACGATCGCAAGTCTATCTTAGAAAAACATTGGACCTGTGTAGTTGTCAATAATCGCCGATCCTTGGGAGTGGATAACGATTCTTCACCGTCAGCTTGTTTAATTCTCGATATTCAATGCACATTCAAAATGATCCATCCTTCTTCTTAACAAACAAGACTGGTGCTCCCTAGGGTGAGGAATTGGGTCTTATGAAACCTTTGCAGGAAATTTCTTTCAGTTGCTCTGACAACTCTTCATTTTAGAAGACACTAATCGAAAAGGCGCCCGTGTTACAGTGGTAGCACCAGTTACTAAATCGATTCGCAACTCACATACTGTCGTGTTTGTGCAATGCCAGCCCAAGTCCTTCGGGAAATACCTCAGGAAACATTCCCAAAATGATTGGCATGGCCTCAGTCGCTTTTTAGCCTTCGAACTTGTCTCATCTCCTTTGTCGTAAACAGTGCCAAAAAGATGTGGACATCCCTTTCACGAAATATTTTTGGATTTTAGTGCACGAGATGATGTTCAAACGAGTCTCGTTTCCCCAGTCGCTTCTGTCACCACGAACAATCAACTTTTCATTTCCCCAAGGAATAAGAACGATTTTCTCGGCACAAACAATGACAGCATGGTACTTTGCCAACCAAACCATACCAATTATAACGTCAAAACTACCAAGCTCTACAGGAATTAAGTTGATATTAAAGGGATGATTTAATAAGTTTAATGTACAACCCTGAATGATAGTGTTTAATCCCATTATTTCCCGTCAGCTAGTTCAACATCATAATAATGGTCTAATGTAGTTGGTGTGATAACAATTAAGGAGCTAAATGCAGTAGACACAAAACTCCTATCGGCACCAGTATCGAATAGGATAGAAGCATAGCGGTTGTTTAGAAGGAACGTACCCGTGACGGCGTTTGAGTCCGGGTTTGTCCATGCATTGCCCACCACATACACTTTTGTTGGAGCATTGCCATTTCCACTTGATTACCATTGTTGTTGATCTTTAGTTATGGATATCCCTCATACAAAGTCCCCGGGCCCCGCATTCATAGCAAAGTATCATACTGACCTGTCACAGTGCCTATGGATGTTAGTAGTATTGTGCTTTTGCAGACTCTTACATACCACGGCCAGATGGCCAACACTGTTTACACGATTTGGAAATATAGGATCACAATGGTACCAACATGGTGATTGTGTGCATATTGAAGCACAAAGGTTTATACCTCCGTAAGTTTTTTCTCCCCAGATCCCTGGTAATTGTAAGCCCTGTTAGTGTTATGTCTCTTGTTTTTTTGTTGTTGGTTCTGATTGTTCTTAGAAGTGTCATCAAACTTTCTCTTGTTTTCATCCTGGCGTTCAGCAAAGGTGCTGATCTTCTTATCCACGAGTTCAGTTGCAAATTCAATTGCATCCTGCGTGGTTTTTGGCTCATATGCCTTTACACTTTTGTGAATCATGTCGGGCAAACCACCGACATACTTCTCGATCTTTTCTGACTCCTCAGGAAACATCCTGGCAATGCCAGCTCCTGAAAATGCTGGTTATAGCTTACCACATCGGTACCTTTAAGCTTCAAATTCCACATCTCAATCTCAAGCTTCTTAATCTCTCCCCTTGGGTAGTACTTGTCGGTCATCTTATTCTCCAGGTCTGTCCAAGTCATTGCATAAGCAACATTGTGACCAATAGTCCTAACGTGGGAGTTCCACTACGTTAGAGCACTTCCAAGAAGAGTACAAGTGACAAACTTGATTTGGTTTTCCACAGTGCAATTGCTTATACAGAACACAGTTTCCATTATTTCAAACCACTGAGTCAATTCGACAACTCCTTCAGCACCCTTAAAATATAGGGGTTTTCATTTCATGAAATCTGGGTAAGTGCACTCACGAGCAAGAGAAGCTTGTATCCTTACACCCATGCATGAATCATGGCTGTCTTAGACATTTCTGCTTCTAGTGGCATCACGTTCTGCCAACACATCAGCAACTCCTTGGGCAATTAATGTCTTAAGTTGCTCATTATTCATAGGGGTAGTGGTGGTGGTTACTGGGGCTGGTGTTGATCTTGTGGTTCTTTTTGGTGCCATTTTCTTCAAAATCACACGAAAATATAATACCCATTAGATTTCATACAATCATAACCGTGACATGACATATACACAATAAATAAAGTGAGATCACAACACAAGAGAGGTATATAGTAAACTTGAGTTCACATCGCACAGTGAAATATACAACTGAATTGAAGTTAACAATGGTGTAGCTAAATCGACATTCATTTATAATAAATTCGATTATAGACATGACATAATACATCAATTCCATATATAGTCTGGAAAACATACATGACCGGTTTGATTACAAAATGATCACTACCATTAGGTTACAAGATGAAAATAAAACCTAGAGTCTTACTAGCCGGGAGTTACCTCATAATACTTAGTAGGCTATACAACATAGCTAAGACATAACCATATCTAAGAACTACTACCAGTCTCCTCTGGTACATCAAGATGTGTTGGATCCCTAGCGGGTCTCTGTTGACTCTGTAGTCTGCATTTGGAGTCGCAATGTCCTTAGCAGAGTCAGATGCCTCTTGATTGGCCTATAGTTTATGGTCTGCAGCCCGTAAATCTCCAATCTCAGTCTGCTGTGCTAAAACCGTAGTCCGTAGTGCTCTAACCTTAGAACGTGTTGTATCACTAGCATCCATAGACTATACCCAAGCCTGACGAGAAGCTCTGGCCTCACACTCCATAAGTCTAGTCGTGCAAGCATGGGAGCGCCTATCTCTCTGTAGCAAGTTGATCTGACCGCTCATCAATAATCTATCATCCTGTGCATCGTCAAGTCTCTTATAAATCTCATATGTATCCTGCCTAACAGTAGTGACAAAATCTGTCATCCTTTGACCTAACTCTGACACATCAGTCGTTGGTATCTCCTTTGTAATCTCATTTGGATCCTCCCAAATATCAGTAATCCCGTAACTTATCTCCTTATCTAAGTTACGTCTAATCTCGGCATCCAGAGTGCAAACAAAACCATAATTTGCTTTAAAGCCTCCAGTAGGCCTAGAAGTAGGAGCAGATGAACACTCCTCGAGCTTAAATCTGGGACCGGGAGCAATGCACAACCTCTTCCAAGGCGGTAACGTAACCTCGGGAACATCCGCTCTACAGTCAGTAGAGGGTAGAAGCAAAGGTGGTGATGATTCGTAGTAATGGTATGGTAAAAGTTTGGTGACCCGTGGCGGTGTCTTGATTAGTGTTAAGATGTAGGTGGATGGTGCGGAAGCTCTCATCAGGGCCATAGATGCCCTGGTACGTGGTAGTACAATATGTGATGGTAGTGGTAGTGGATAGGAAGTAGATGGTGACTTAATCCTTAACCGGATCATTGCAGCTCTGTAGCCCAATGGATGAGTAGGACTAGCATCAGACGGGAATGGTACAAGCGTCTGAGGTCGGATGGACATCCTGGTAGTGGTGCGATATGCGGGTGGTGGGACGGAGTCGGCTGGAGCTAGGTGCTCCTCATCCTCCTCTTCCTCATCCTCGTCATCCTCAACATCATCATCATCCTCATCATCATCAGATGACTCATCATCATCATCGTCATCATCTCTTCCGTCGGCAGGATAATCAGTAAGGTCCTCCTCAGGATCCTCCTTGTCCTCCTCCGGATCAGAGTCTGCAATATATCCTGGTGAGTTAGTAGTGGATGAGACAGCAGCAGGCAGTGGCTGCTCCTCAGCTAGAAGCACATCGTCCTCAGGTGGCATAAACTTCGAGTATACCAGCTCAGGTACATATGGTACATAAACAGGTGAAGGCGGGTGCTTAGGTCTCGCACATAATTAGGAGATGGTGGGTGCATCGGTAATCCGTCATATCCGTAAACCACAACTCTCGGAGAGCCTATGTCTGACAGATCCTCGAATGGACTAGATACTTCTGTGTAAGTAACCGTGGAATCCTCTGAATACGACATGACAAATCTGAAAATCAAAAGTAGCTTATATAAGTATTAATATAAGAGTCTTATCGTAATATACATAATATATATCATAAACACGTATATCAATCATGAATGCATCTAGTCTAACCAACTAATGCAACAACTAGTGTATGTATGTCTCGTGAAAACCCCTTTTGTATGAATGCAATGTTTGAAAACGGTTATAGTCCAGTAAAAACATTTGACCTGGTTCTCTATAACATTGGCTCTTGATACCAATCTGTAACACCCTCAAATTGGGTCGCAGCGGAATATAGGTCTAAGAGTGTTACTTCATAGATCAATAGCACAAGATATATATAAGAACGACCATTAAAAGAGTCGTTTAAAACCGATACATTGGATTTAGCAAATTATTTGATACAAAAACCCGAAGCTTTACTTGTTCATTATTCAAATACAAAGATTCTAGTCCATACCAAATATTTCCCCAAAATGTAATACAACCAAATCTTTTTGGATGTGACATCCAAAATATAACCACCAATGTATCCCTTGCACCTCGTGCCTTATTGACCTCCTGAAAAACATTGCTTTAAAACGTCAACAATAATATTGGTGAATTCATAGGTTTGTAAAATGTATGATGTAGGACCACAAGATTTCCCAAGTGTATGATAATGCAACAAATGCAAACATCACAAAAATATAATTACGTTTCCCTAAGCTCATGACACTGAAGCTCGACATGTATGAATTGCAATTTAAATTACCAACATTGCCCGTGATGATGTTTTAACCCGCAACATCCCAAATCCGACATGATATACGTTCGTTTTCTAGTGATAGCTAATCACCCGAACGGGGATGTCAATCCCAAATAGATCTATTTATAACATTCGCGCTCACAACAAGTAATTGACAGTTCATGATAATGGGCTCTCAGGGTTATCGCTACTTAGGCAAACACCTAATCGTAATATAAAAATGTCCACTTGTGTCCAATTGTAAAACAAAGCATGTCCTCACCCCAAAACTTGTAAATCATTATAATATTATAAACACGTATATCGATCATGAATGCATCTAGTCTAACCAACTAATGCAACAACTAGTGTATGTATGTCCCGTGAAAACCCCTTTTGTATGAATGCAATGTTTGAAAACGGTTATAGTCCAACAAAAACATTTGACCTGGTTCTCTATAACCTTGACTCTGATACCAATCTGTAACACCCCCAAATTGGGTCGCAGCGGAATATGGGTCTGAGAGTGTTACTTC
Source organism: Tanacetum coccineum (assembly GCA_026074375.1). NCBI lineage: Eukaryota > Viridiplantae > Streptophyta > Magnoliopsida > Asterales > Asteraceae > Tanacetum > Tanacetum coccineum. The sequence goes on from BQNB010024838.1 coordinate 32,323, forward strand.
ATAGATCAATAGCACAAGATATATATATATATATAAGAACGACCATTAAAAAAGTGGTTTAAAAACGATACATTGGATTTAGCAAATTGTTTGTTACAAAAGCCCGAAGCTTTACTTGTTCATTGTTCAAATACAAAGATTTTAGTCCATAACAAATATATTCCAAAATTTATTCAACCAATTCTTATGCATTGTGACAACCAAATAATAACCACTAATGTATTCCTTGCACCTTGTGCCTTATTGACCTCCTGAAAAACATTGCTTTAAAACGTCAACAATAATGTTGGTGAAATCATAGGTTTGTAAAATGTATAATGTAGGACCATAAGATTTCCCAAATGTATAACAATGCAACAAATGCAAACATCACAAAAAATGTAATTACGTTTCTCTAAGCTCATGACACTGAAGCTCGACATGTGTGAATTGCAATATAAATTGCCAACATTGCCCGTGATTCTAACCCACATCCAACTACGACATGAAATTACGTTCGTTTGTCCAATGATAGCTAATCACCCGAACAGGGATGTCAATCCCAAATAGATCTATTTATAACATTCGCGCTCACAACAAGTAATTGACAGTTCATGATAATGGGATCATAGGGTTATCGCTACTTAGGCAAACACGTAATCGTAATGTAAAAATGTCCACTTGTGTCCAATTATAAGACAAAGCATGTTCTCACCCGAAAAGATTTTGTAAAACAATTGTAGAAAAAAGGGGCTATGAACTCACCTTGAGTGAATGAATAAATAACGTAAGTCAAAGAGTGGAAATGTCACGTGAAGGTCCGAATGCAACCTAAATAATTATAGGCCGAATGAGTGTAATGTATTTATACTAAATACTACATCACAAGTTATAGCGTTACATCACCACCTAATACTCTTTGTTTAATTTATAAAAATTTAAACAAGGTAAATTTGTATCTTGAAAAATAAATGTCCACGTAATTGTATGTGCAAAGATAGTATACTTGTCTAATAATTTAATTATTCGTCAAAAATACTCGATTTAATGTTGTTATTACTTACATAATGTTACCGTATAAGTAGTTTAATCGTCATGAAAATTAATATTTATAAAGTTAAAAACACGTATAAATATTATATAAGTGATTCTAAAATGTTTCGCAAAATTATATTAAAAACAAACCAACACTATTCATGTCAGGAAAAGTGTCTAGTTTACAAACTATACATCTGAAAATTATAAAAATCGGCAGGTTTATGTAAAATGTCGTTACGAACAACTTTGTAGTTTTACACTTTGACTTAATCGAACCCGAAGGTCCTTAAAAACGCAGTTTCAGCAGCTGCTGGAAACACACAGTTTTCACAGCTTTTATATAGTGTCCAAGATCTTTGAAACGGCGTATCTTACTCGTTTTAACTCCGTTTTTAGCGTTCTTTATATGCACGGATTCGTGACGAGATTATTTAACTTTACAAAAGGTCCACTGTTTTTATAAATAGCTGTGTCAAATCAGTAAACTCAAATAGTTTATAAAACTATTTTTATAAACTCAAATCTTACGAAAATTTTATCTCCTTCGTTATAGTTTTGTTTTTCAAGTTTCTTACATGCTTAGAATCCTTATGACATGTACTATTTATATAAAGTATGTATATATTTTACCAGATCTGATCTCATAACAGTTTTTATAAAATAAGTTTTATAAAAACACTTTTAGTCATTTAATTATTCTAATCTCGTAACTAGCATAACTTCTTCGTTATAACTCGGTTTTTCATGTTATTTATATGCTTACGATCCTTGTGAAATGTACTATCATATAACGACATGTCCTGAATTTATAAAAATTCAGATCTTAACAGAAAGTTTCAAAACATCCCCTTAGGTTTTATAATTTATAAAATGTGTTTTATAAACCTATAACTTGTTTATTTTTGTACAAACCTTCTATGTAACCATGTAACATGTTGTTTTACATACTTAGAGTCCTCCTAGTCATGTCCAAAATGATTGTCCAATATTTATGTCCTTATGATAATATACCCATTTCATTTTATAACACATGAAAATAAAACCCTAAGTGGTGATTAACAAGATAACTTGAATGTAAAATATGCAAATGAAGTATTAAAAAGTATGAGTTTAGAAGACCTTAGAAGTGCAAGATGAAGAAGAACACAAGATCAAGACTTTAAATACCAACCCAAATTCTAAATCCTAAGTGAAAGAAATCCTAATCTTTCTTGTTTTAAACCTTTGTTAGAAATAATAACCAAGCTTCCAAAGTATTTCCAAACACCCTAGATAATACCCAAGATCACATGTAAGCTTGCTAGAAGTAAAAAATTATGGTTTGTTCTTGGGTTTATAGTTGGGACGTGGGTAAGGAGATGAGAAACAAAGAAATGGTGTTGATTTGCTAGTAAATATGAATATGTATGAATGAATACTTAGTTAGCCTTCCTTATATATGCATGAATGGTCAAAGTAATTATTAAGGAAGGTCCGCAAAGGACCAAAGGAAATTGAAGAAGGAAACATGGAACATGTTTTCTCTGTAGCAAATAAATTTCCGTTGTCCCTTTACTTGTTCCTTTCGACGTCCTGTTTCGAGGGGGGTTGAAGCTCACGCAGCTTGATCTCTCTGGGTCTTATTGAATCGACTCTTTTATCTAATTAGAGATGGATTGGTGGGTTTGAGATTTGAATGGAGATGGTGTTTTTCGTAGTCAAAGATGTTCGAAAACTTGCTTGACGAGACAGTCATTCTTCATAAAGCTGATTCGCCTACGCCGTTGTTTAAAATGTATCCCGATTAAAGTTAATGTTTTTTGTTTGGAAGGCTTCTCCAAGAGCGTCTTCCTACACGTTCGAATTTAGTAAGGAGCGAAACATCTTGATCGTTCCTTATCTTGCTCCGATTTGTGATGGAGAACCAGGAAGATTCTTCTCATTATTTTTTTGTGCTGCTTGGCGGAGAGATGTGACAAGGTCAGTTAGTTCGTGGTTGGGACTTAGATTTTCACTCTTTTATTCGTATACTGTTTGGCAAGTTGGTTCAAACAGTTACGGCCTTGGTGCTAGTCTAAATAAGTGTTAGAAGGTGTTTTTTTCGTCTCTTGGTGGAGTTTATGGAAATTTCAGGAAATACCTCCTTTTATGCGGATTCTAATCCTCGTAAAGATGTTATTTTCGTTGAGATGTGTCTTACGGTCGTTTATTTTTGGTGTTTTAGCTAGACGTAATTAGAACTTTGAATTTGGGTTTTAGTTGGCTTCAAACCACCTCATTTGATTTTCTATGTAATTTTCTAGTCCTATTGCTCAGTTGGTTTTTAATAAAGTTGCCGTTCAAAAAAAAAATTGATAAAAGTCTTGGAAAAAATGTTAGTGTGCTTTTGGTCTTGAGGTTGACGTGATTTAGGGGAGGAAACGGAAGCAATATGTTGTGTCTTAATATTTTATGTAAAGATTACTTGATGTATAATATGTATAGGTAGGTATTGGTGCTTTCGGGTATGCCTAAATGTATTAAATTGCTAAACGCAAACGCTTATGTATCCAATAAAAATAAAATATAAAAGTTGATTATTACATTCGAAAAATAATATAATGCTTGCTTGACGTGAACTTTAATTTGTTTGGTGCCCGTTTACGTTGAATGAAAATTTTTAGTTTACGTGATTTATCTTAACGATTAAAATTAAAAGTAAACGCGTACGAGACTAAATTAATAGTGAAATAAATGACGTCGTAAAATGACCTGAAAACACAAAATGTTACAATTTTTTTTTTTTTGAACGGCAAAATTTTATAAACTAGCAAGGAGCTAGAAAAGAAATTACAAAGATATTAAATGCGGGTTTTTAAGCCAATCATCCCTAGAGAACTTCCTACTACACCTACTATTACACCAAAGAAAGGAGAAAGAGACAATATTCTCAAAAAGGATCGATCTAGACGGCTTATTAACATCAAAAGTAGAACGATTCCGAAATCCCCAAATAAACCACCAAGCAACGTAGGAAGGACTCCTTCCATAAAAACCTTTTAACTGAACCCGAGGAAGACGAATAGAAGAGAACCACTCGTCCCATTATTCTGAGAACGAACGCAAAGTGGAAAATCGTCTCCCACCAACGCAAAACACGATGCAAAACCTCTGAGATGAGAACATCGATAATAACAAATGAGGACATCCTCTTCATCCGAAAAACAAACCGGTCCATAGAAGTGGACTCCAAAATAAACACCATTTGGACAGGATTGTATCTAGTAGGCAAACACCCCCACGATGAGCTCGCACATAAAACATTAATCTTAAATAGGATTAACTGTAACCACCTAGTCGGCTCAGAATGACGAGGGAAGCACCAAATTCATCCATAGCAAGAGAGTTATCTTTCACATAAACTTCACCACTGCTAGAAAGGGGAAATTCCACGTTCATTAGACGTTTGATAAGAACACTGAATTCAAAAACGACTTAAATCTGTGAATTCTTGCTGTTCGACCCCTCCCTCTAACTGATTCCGAAAAGACGTATCCAGTGGGCCAGCCATCTCTTAGCCGCCACACAAATATTGGGAGCAGATATCAACAAAATAAAATGGGCAAACAATCGCGGGTACACAACTCACACTAAGGAATATCCCCTATCCAAGACTCTTTCCCAAAAACTATTTTGTAGATTGACATCCGTTACGTTTAGAGCAAATACGACAAGAAATCAAAGCCAGATGACTTAAGCACTGAAACTTCCTTCAAAATTCGAACTCCAGATGGAACACCTTACGAACTGAATGAGAATAATCCCCCCCTTTAATTTTTTTTTTTTTTTTTTTTTTTCCCCCCATGAACGCTGGATAACACGAAAAACCCACAAAACCACTTTAAGAGGAAGCGCTCGATTAAGAGCGAAATAACTCGAAACCCCAAGACCACCCTTTCTTCTTGAAGCTAACACCTTATCCCACGCAATCCAGGAAATTTTTTTCTCCAACATGCTGGCACCTTTAAAGAAGTTACTACGAATTGACTCCATTACCTTAAGATCGCCTTTAGGGAACCTTAAACATGGACATGTTATAAGGGGAGAAGCACCGAGAACTGATTATAACAAAGTATGCATACCACCAATGTGAGGGGTTTTCGCTTTCCATTTAGACAACCGCGATTGAAAGCTTTAAAATTACATCATCCAAGGCCTTATGACGATCATCCCTAGCCCCCCCATAACCCCAAGATAACGGAACTTGTTTTCCCATAATAGTGCAACTAAAGAAGAAGCCATATCTCAACTCCTAGACCGCGGGACCCCCACACCCAAAATTTGGCTCTTATGAATATTAATTGTAATCCCGACGCGGAGTGGTAACATTTTACGAATATTGATAATACCTCTCAAATTATTATCAGGACCATTCACCCATAAAAAAAGGCGTCATCCGCATAAATAAATGAGATTAAAGCCAAAGATCCCTGTAACTGAATGCTTTAAAACATCTTCATCAAACTAGCTTTACAAGACGGATAAATGCCAAAGCTACTAACAAGAATAAAAAGAAAAGGCGATAGCGGATCACCTTGTTTAAGACCCCGATGAATATGAAACTCGTCAGACGGACTTCCATTAAACTAGACGATGCCTTCCTTATAGCTTAGCAAAAAATCGTAAATACCTCTTATCCAGTAAACCAAGTCGAACCGAATCCAAAAGCCTCAAGGAGTCAAAGCCAGAAGGTCCCAACGAACAGAGTCATAAGCCTTTAGCAAAATCAACTTTAAAAAAAACAACGCTTTCTTTTTCTTTCTTTTATACCAATCAAGCACTTCGATACGAATGATAAGGGACCATCAAGATCTTGTATCCTAGCAACAACGCGGGGGATTGAGGTCTAGACACTAAGGCCTGCTATAACCATTGCCAAACGGTTTGCCAAAATTTAGTGACGACTTTATAAAATAAACCCTATTAAAACTAATACGGCGATTATCGTGACGAATTTTGCATCCAGGACTTTGGGATTAGAGCAATAAAAAGAGATTACAACCCTTAGGAAACGAGCCTATGTTTAAAGAAATGCTCAACTCGTCACAGAAATCCGGACCAGTACCTTCCAAAATTTCTAAAGAATTTCAAAAGTGAACCGTCCGGGCCCGTGCTTATTGACTCCACAATCCCACACAGCCAATCTAATGAGACACATGAAGCTCTAAGTCGGCAACCTGATCTGTAGGGGCCCCCATCCTTAAACCGATTCGGAAAGGATGCGAAACTGAGTTTCAAGCATAGCCTTTGTGGGCTTGTTTAAAACGAGGCTTCATAGTGATCTTTAAAAGCTTCTTCACTAAGATAGGTAGCTGTTGCCACTCGTACCATCAACAAACACACCACGGATGGCTAGATCTAGACCGTTTCCCTTGGTTAATGATTCCATGAAAAATCCTTTGAGGTTATCGTCAACTTCAATCGGCCCATCTGACTTTTGCTTTCTGGACGAAAATCATATCTTTCCATCTCTTTAGATCATTCAGGTTACTAATTATTGTCTTTCGTCTAAAATAACGATATCAATAGGCCCATTTTTGATCCAAACGTTTATAATATCACGAAGCTCATGAAACAATGGCCAGTTCTTAGATCCTGCACTCTGAATTTATTATCGTTAACCCACAACCTGATAAATTTGTTGAAGCTCTTGTAACTTCTTTTTAAACCGACTCATTTTTATTATTGTTCCGAATTAAGCCAAGGCTGCGCCAAGTCTGTTCCACCATATCATCAAAACCATCGAGTTTGAACCACGAATGATCAGAACCTGAAAGGAATCGGTCCAAAGTCCACTTTAACTTCACATAACAAAATCGGACGATGGTCTGAAAGATGCCGGTCCAAACATAACGCCGAAATGGAGGGGAAAATAGTAAGAATACCATCCGAAACAAGGAACCTATCCAACTTACTCATTTTTTCCGCCAAAGGGTGTGACCAAGTAAACGTGTAACCCTCCATTTTAATATCCACTAAACCAGAAGAAGATATGAATTGATTATAAAAGCTAGCGTTATTAACATAAAAACACGTTCTCGTTTTTCAACATGGTACGCACTTCGTTATAGTCGCCATGAAAAAATAACCTCTCCATTCCAAATCGTCCCAACCTAAATCAGGTAAATATTCCCATAAACCACCCGTCTCATGATGGTTGCTGCGGGGGTAAATGAACACAACAAAGAAGCTTAGTTTTACTTGGGATACACGTCCCATAAATGGCTACAACGAATCCGAGATCGTAACATTATCTTTCTTGAAAAAAAGATTCCTCCCAAATACAAAGAATTCCACAGGAATTTGCTTGCTTGACTTGAACTTTAATTTGTTTGGTGCCCGTTTACGTTGAATGAAAATTTTTAGTTTACGTGATTTATCTTAACGATTAAAATTAAAAGTAAACGCGTACGAGACTAAATAAATAATGAAATAAATGACATCGTAAAATAACCTAAAAACATGAAATGTTACAATTACTAGGATTGGTTTTTCTCATAGTCGATGTGACTCCTCTTTATTTATATATCAACAGGGGACCGATACTGCTTACTTGTTATTATATGTTGATGATATTGTTCTCACCGCTTCTTCTGAGCTTGTGTTACAACGGATTATTGAATCCTTACATCAGGAGTTTGCTATGACTGATCTGGGTCCACTGAATTATTTTTTGGGGATATGTGTTACATGTGATTCGTTAGGATTGTTTTTGTCTCAACAAAAATATGCTGTTGAGGTGATTGATAAGGCGCATATGGTTAATTGTAATCCCAGTCGGACTCCTATTGATACTGAGTCTAAACTGGAAAGTGATTGTGATCCGGTTTCTGACCCAACTCTGTATCAGAGTCTTGCAGGTTCTCTACAATACCTTACTTTTACTCGCCCTGATATTTCTTATGTTGTTCAGCATGTGTGTCTTTACATGCATGATCCTCGGGAGCCTCATTTTTCGGCTTTTAAGCGAATTCTGCACTATATTCATGGTACTTTGGATTATGGCTTGCCATTATTTTCATCTTCTACTACAGACTTGGTTGCCTACTCAGATGCGGATTGAGCTGGTTGTCCTACTACTAGGCTTTCGACTTCGGGCTATTGTGTATTTCTTAGCAACAACCTACTTTCTTGGTCCTCTAAGCGGCATCCGACGCTTTCTCATTCCAGTGCCTAGGCAAAGTATCATGGTGTTGCCAATGCTATTGCTGAGACTAGTTGGTTACACAATTTACTGTGGAAATTGCATAATCCTTTATCTTCTGCTACGCTTGTCTATTGTGATAATGTCAATACTGTTTATTTATCATGCATTTTGGTTCAACATTAGCGTACGAAGCATATCGAGATAGACATACATTTTGTTCGGGATTTAGTTGTTGCTGGTCAGGTTCGAGTTCTTCATGTTCCCTTTCTCGTTATCAGTATGCAGATATCTTTACCAAATGTTTGCCTTCGGCTTTGTTTTTAAGACTTTCGCTCAGTTTGAAGCGTCCGGATGTTTCGCTCCAACTGTGGAGGATGTTAGCCCGTAAATATTTAGATTGTTTATATTATTCTTGTAAATAGGGCTCAAGCCCAAGTCCTATATCCTTCCTTATGATGTAATATAATGTACGCGGGATATTGACATAATAAAACACAGACATTTATCCTCCTACAAAATTCAAATTCAATTATAATCTAAATTCAAATCCTCTAACAAAATGAACCCTAAATACTAGCTTTCTCTCCGACTCAAAGGTCAAAAATCCCAACTTACAAACACTAAGAAATAATTTTTAAAAGTATAAACACTTTTTTCCAACTCGTTACCACGCAACAAAATTATAAAAAAAGTTTCAATCCTTAAACTTGAGACACATGATATAAATTTGTGACAAAAATTTCACCCCTTGCACGTTGAATTCTCATAATGAGTCAAAAGGTCCAAAGGTATTGTTACTGGTACAAAGCTCTCTCATGGGTACAGACACATTCTAATTTCTAAGCACATGCATGTCGACAAGTAGACACTTGGATATAAATTCTACTATTGAAGGTGACATTATGAATCCCATAACTTCCAACCGTATCCGTGACCAAGGATGACAGAGCAAAAATCCTAACGAGTTCAGTTGCACCGATTGAGCTACATGTAATTTTTTGTAGGGTGTAAACGAACCAAGCTATTCATGAGTTACTCGAGCTCAGCTTGTCAAATCTCAAATCGAGATAAACACGAGGTTTTTTTACTAAACGAGCTCGAGTCCAAGATATCAAAGCTCGATTAACCTCGCAAGGCTAAACGAGCTTTTAAATATATAACAAATATAAGTATAGTTTAATTAGACTATAATTTTTGAAGTAAATAAGTATTTAGCACGCGTTATTGTATCAAACAACTTTCTCATTCATAACTTAAACAAGGTATGCTGTTTGGTTTGAGTATATTGGAATCAATCAATTATATTTATATCCATATAAGATTTTTGGCTAGAAATTTGATACAAAGTATGATATCAAACAATGATAGATCCATAGTACTATGGATGAGTGACTTTTCCTCCATACATTCTTTGGGGTCTAGTATTATTTTTATTTTTTACTTCTGTCTTAACACATTAACATGTGATATATTTGTATTTTAATGATATGTTGTTTATTTTTTAATTAATTGAATGAATCCACTAAGTAAATATACATATATTTTAAATTTAATCAAACAATACAACAATGGTAATGATAGCTTTTCGTATAACACATTTTATAATTCAAAATCTACCTATGTGATGTTCCGAGTTGCATGCCAAACGCACCCTTAATTGTCCGCGCGTTAGGATACGACTAAAACAATTTTGTATGATAAGAACGTTAATTGTAAAAATTCGATATGGATTTGAAGTATAAGTTTAATTATAGAAAAAAGTAGTTGAAAGTTAAAAAAGGTGTAAATATATAAGGTTAAAAGTGAAAAGTTTAGAATAAGTAATACAGTAGTAATGAAATATATTAATTGCAAGCGCGTTGCGACAGAATTAAAATAATTTAAAACGTAAACTGTATAATTTGATATGGATTTGAAGTCTTGTTTAATAACAAGTTTTAAGTTATATAAAAAAAAGTAGTTAGAAGTTTAAAGGGTGTAAAAGTATAAATTTAAAAGTGAAAATTTTGAAATAAATAATACAGTAGAAACTCGATTAATAAATAAATAAACTTTCCAAATAATATATTTTGCAAGTCCGTATTCATCAATATAAAAATAAATTAATAATGTTTAATTAATAACCTTTTATTTATTTAACGTAATTATGGAAATAGGATATATACTTTGCACTTATGTATATATATATGTATGTATAATACGCTATTATTATTAGGTATATATATAAGCAGATAATAACACGTAGGATCACAAACTGGTTATAGACCAGACCTAGATATACTATCCGGTTCTCTATAACCTTGGCTCTAGATACCAATCTGCCACACCCTCAAACGGGGCCTGAACGGAAACACGTGTCCGGGGGAGTGACGTCATAATATACATCACACAAGATACAAAGAACGACCTCTAAGGGTACGTTTAAAAATCCAACACCGTTGCATTAAATGAAAATAGTTAAAGTTTTACATAGGTTCAAAGATAATATGCGGAAGCGATTAAAAGTTTTAAAGTTTGACAACGATGTTTAAATGGTAGATAATAATTCTTGAAAATCGGTCAAATGCAAGGCAACACCATAGAGCAAGCAAAGACATCCACAAATAAGCACCTGAGAAAAACATGATAAAACGTCAACATAAAGTTGGTGAATTTATAGGTTTGAATTTAGTATTAAGAGTGGACCACAAGTTCACAGTACGCACGTGACAGTTATAACAGATACAACTTCACATAAAAAGTATTTACTGTTGCGCTAAGCTCATGACACCGAGGCTCAATTCGATGCAGCATATTATATGCCAAACAAGATATTAATTGCCCTAGAGGTATTTGATCAAGATCACCTAGTGAAATCCGACATGGTATATATCCGTTCGTTCGTGTTTCCCGAATCTAGTAAGCGCTACTTACCCCGATAGGGATAATTAGTCCCAATAGATCAAATTTCACAACATGTCGCCCCACATCAACCGGTAAGTCCTTCGGTCAAAAATTAGACGGTCATGATAGTTCGGGCATTAGTGGTCTATTCGCAACTTAGGCAACACGTAATCAGGAAAAGGCAACGTAAAGTAACTGTGTCCAAAGTTTAAAAACAAGCAATGTTATTTGCACCTCAAATGTATTAAGTAAAGATATGTAAAGAATGGGGCCTATGAATCAACTTAGCAAATGGTGAGATAAATATCAATGAAGAGATATAATGCCAAGAGGTCCTACTTGTGACCTAAATCAATGACGCGTCTTAGAAAGACAAAAAGTATACGAAACTTGTACTAATCGTTTATGAGAGAAAAAGTCATGCATGAGTGTTTGTTCTTTGTCTTAATTAACAAAACGTGACTAAATAAAATTATAGAGTTTTTCATTAAGTTTCGGCGTTTAACCAAAAATTAACTTTTTTAGTAAGTTTCTATTTTAGGAAAGTTTTTAGTTTCGAGACGTAAATACCGTCCCCTATATTTGCTTAATCCATATTTCCTTAAACGCACTAGATAATCCTAAACGTTCAACTTCCATGCCTATCTTGCTAAAATTCACCAAACTTACTATTTTTAGTAACCTTAACGTTTTTCCTAAAATATGTTAACGATGTTTTTAAATGATACTAATCGATATTGTAACATCTTAAGTTTTTACAGAAAACAATAGCGGATTTATCTATTTTGCTATTGGACACGTCAAGTATTTTAGTGGAATAAATAGAAAAGTCCTACTTTGACGAAATCAATAACGTACTTAGTTGGGATTCAGTTTGGAACATGGTTATATAATAAGGGCTTATCATGTCATGTAGCCAAAAATAGAGGAAATGACTAAAATGCCCTTGGGGCTTATGACTTAATAATCCCAGGGAGAGATAACTCTCCTATTTTCCCTCTCATTCTTTCCTTGTTACACGTCCCACACAAAAGAAGCAGGAGGTGTCCAACCTTGCTTCACCATGAAGAATTCAGCAAATCATAATCATTATCAAGATTGACGGCAAGAGGGAAATCAAAGGAATAACAAAGTTTATATGAGGAATCAAGAACTTCATAGTGGGTTTATATGTTCGTTGCCCCAAATCTTAGTAAGTATCTAATTGGATTAAACATAATTCCTAGTAGTGGTAAACCGAGTTAAGCTTATTAGTGATTTATTTGATAATACGAAAGCATATATATTCATAGCATATAATACGTGATATGGAGTTATGGTGGTTAATGTTTAGAAGTCCATTATTATATATTTATTAAGGTGTTGGTGATGATATATGAGTTGACCCACACAACCCTTGCGGAAGAACATACGTTCTTGATGCTTTTTAAAGTTAATAAAGTGGTTTTTGGCAACAAGGCCCAAACAAATGATTAAATTAATGAAATTGCATATAGGCCTGTTAGAAAATGATCCTAATATGTCTAATAAGCTGATATATAAGTTTGGTAAAGAGTAGAATAGTTTATCATGGGTTTTGGGTCGTTTTGGTGATGTTCCAAAACGGGACAGCAAGGTACGCGGAAATTTGTACTAACTTTGAAAAATCATAGAAAACTAACCGTAGCTCCGTTGGAGATGTGCCTTACATATCCGGAAAGGTAAAAGAGTCTACTTTCTAGCAAAAATATTTCCAGATCAGGAATATAAGTTTAAATGGGTCAAAATCAGCAAAGTGCAGAAAGGTGCAAAAATTCTACACAAAAAAGAGAAGTTTGTAAAAAGTGTTTAAGTGCGAAATAAGACATTTTATGATTAAGTTAAGTTCTATAGACCCATTATATGTTAAGATACTTGAGTTAGCAAGTTCTAATTGTATTAGTTTGATTATATTATGGTTAGGTGCTCGCGGAACCTAATCAAGAGCAAAGGTGAGTAACGGATTTTTAGTTAACATGTTTAGTAGATTAAATGTGTTTAATATATATATGCCTTGTCATATCTCAAGTAATGTATAAGTCATGTATCCACGTGACCTTAGTGGTCAAATATGAAAGTCAAGTATTCACGTGACCTTAGTGGTCAAATAAGCAAGTCAAGCCATTCAAGTTGACCCGTTATGTCATATTAGAATGGCGACCCGTTGGGTTATATTTGGTATATGGCGACCCGTTGGGTCATATTCAATATATGTTGTATAACACCTTGTGTTTTAGGTCATTGTACGACATTATGTAATGCACAATTTATTTTTAGGGTTTTACCGCATTTTCTCTAAAACGTAAAGGTTACGTTAAATCGCGTAAACAAAAATGATCATACTTCAATGTAAAACGGGCATTAAAACAATTAAATTGTTAACAATCAAGCAAGTTTTATTATGATAAATTTAGAGGATAATTAATAACTTTTGTTCATCTTATTTTTATTGGCTACGTAAAATGCTTACGTTTCGCGATAAAACGCGTTTCGGCATTCCCGTAAGCACCAAAACCTAACTGAACGCTAAACTAAAACCACGCTTATACCCAATATACTCAAAATATCAATATATCATCACATAATAGTATAATTGTGGCGCCGAATTTTTGGAAGGATAGAAACCAAGGAGTCACAAGTTGGTGACTAAGCCCTAAAAATCTAGATATAACAAAGATCATAGGGAACCCAACTCTACAACACTTGAACCTCCTGCTAAGTTAACCGTGTGCAGAGGTTAAAAAAAAAGTTACCCATGGTAATGTTAATTAGATATTTTTCCACGTATAAATAGCATGCATTCACTCTTTCTTTCATAGATACTATAAACCAAAAAATCACAAAAACATTCTTTTGTCTCTCTATGAAGCTCACGGTTAAAGGCTCAAAACTCATAATACCCAATCCATTGCTTGAGTTTCTATCATTATACAAGCATACGACACATCATAATCTAATGTATTCTAAGGAAGGATTTAAGAGTTTGTTAACCATTGCAATGAAGGAATCTCAAATGAAAAAGGATTTACTATGGAAAAAAAATTAAGGTTTCAGCCTTAATATTTTCAAGCCAAGTTGTTAATCACAATGTTGTGATTGTATTCCTCATCTCTAATCATCACACAAGGTTTATATATAAAGCTTAATCTATTCATCAATTAAAATTTAATGTGTTCATATGCTTTACTTAGCTAAAATCACCATATAGGGAACTTTTGAATATTAAATAAATAATTACTTATGATCATTGTTTTTGTGAACTTATTTACATGCCATAATGGATGCAATATGTTGTTAAAAGTAAAGAAAAAAGTGTTAACATGATGCTTAAGAGTAAACATATTTATGAAAAATTAGGATATCCTTAAAAAAGTCCAAAAACAAGTTTAAACACATTTTGGAAATAAATATCTTAGGGCTGTTTGTAATTCGAAATTTACATATATGTTTTATGATTTTAAAAATACTAATGGCACAAGGATCGAAGGGTCCCAAAAAGAACTCGATAAAAAACGATTAATAACGAAGAAGATACGCTATTTACAATTTACGATAAGTTAAACTTTTAAAAAAACAATATATTATAACAGTACTCTATTCACCACAGAAACTAATACTTTATAACATCAATAATATGATAAAACATTCAATTACGAGAACGTCTTCGAAAGAATCACTAAAAACGAAGCTATAACGAATAAGATACGACAAAAACGGGTTTTACGTTAATTAAAAGTATAAAAATAAATTTATAGCTGTTGTGAACAGTAAAAACACTATTCATCACAGAATCTTAAAAACCTAAAAATGTGATTATGAACACGATCGTCTAATACGAAAGCGTAGGCGTAAAGAAAAACGCAAGAACGGGCTTAAAAAACTTCAAAGTTATGTCATTTTACTAAAGGCTTAATATATAAACGTTTTTACATTATAATATACGATTTCACTAAACAATATATGGTTGAATAAAAGCTATATAGAATGATATATTTTATTAGTTATCAAAGTGCAATATTACTAGGGAATTTCATAATGAGGCTTCTTCGGATGGCGTATTGACGAGTTGTTGATTACGATTTAAAGTGTCCTAACTCCTCCGTTACGCTCATGTCTGACCTCTTAAATAATGATACCCTAACGATAGAACGATAAAACGAAATAGGATTATATAACAGATGTTGTTAGACCAACATGCTTGAATACTAATTCAAGGGCCGATATTAACTAGTTTGTCATTCGAGCGTTAGCGAAGCGTTTTTACTTGGGATATTTTTGATATCAGTTTACTCACTCGAGGTTAGTTCACATAGCCCCGTGTTTTTACAATAAATTAAAATTGACAAGTTTTTAGGTGAGAAACATAGTGCAATTTTTACAAATTGGACGCAAAGTGGTTCATTTTTATCATGATACGATTTGCCTAATTAGCGATAACCCACTATGCAATTGAATCATTAACTAGACAATTACTTGAATGTGACACGTATGATTATTGATAGATCTAAATTTGGATTGACCTCCCCTTTCGTAGTGAACTAGCTATCACTGGAAAAGAACGTATATCATGTCGGATACAGGAAGTTTTACGGGTTTTGAACATCATCACGGGCAGTGTGGCAATATTTTTATATTGTATTACAATTATGTCGAGCTTCATGTGTCATGAGCTTAGGTAAACGTATAAAATGTGCATTTTTTGATGTCTGCATCTGTTGCATTATCACTGGAAAGTCTTGCGGTCCTGCATATACAATTACATAAAACTATAAAATACACTAAAAAAGGATTCACCAACTTTATTTTGACGTTTTTTAAATGCATTTTTTTTTCAGTCATTAAGCACGAGGTGCGAAGGATATACATAGATGATTAATATTATGAAGACATGGCAATAAAGATTTAGGTTCGCATTTTACAATTGGTGAATCTGTATATGGGCAGAAATCTTGTAATAATAAAACAAGTAAACAAGTAAAGCTTCGGGCTTTTATGAACACATACATTATTAAATCCAATGTAACAGTTTTAAATGACTTTTGGTCCCGTTCTTTTAATTATCTTGTGTTGTTGATCTGAGAAGTAACAAGCCCCGGACCCCTTATTCCGCTGCGACCCCACATTGGGTTGTTACATGTTGACCCTATGGCGACCCGTTGGGTTATATTTAGTATTATGTTGACCCGTTAGGTCCTATTCAGTATATGTTGACCGTTGGGTCATATTTAGTATTATGTTGACCTGTTGGGTCCTATTCAGTATATGTTGACCGTTGGGTCATATTTAGTATTATGTTGACCCGTTGGGTTTTATTCAGTATTAAGTATGACCGTTGGTCATATTTAAAGATATTATGGTTTGACTTGTTGGTCGTATCAGTATATGTTGACCGTTGGTCATATTTAGTAGTTATGTTAACACGTGGGATCTTATTCAGTAAATGTTGACCGTTGGTCATAATTTAGTATTTATTTTGTCCTGTTGGGTCCCCTATCAGTATATGTTGACCGTTGGGTCATATTTAGTATTATGTTGACCTGTTGGGTCCTATTCAGTATATGTTGACCGTTTGGTCATATTTAGTATTATTGTTGACCGACCTTTGGGTCTATTCAGTAACGTTGAGCCGTTGGGTCATGATTTAAGTATTAAGTTGACCTGTTGGTTCCTATTCATTATATGTTGACCATTAGTGTGCATATTTAGTATTATGTTTGACCTTTTGGGTCCCTATTTAAGTATATGTTGACCGTTGGGTCATATTTAGTATTATGTTGACCCGTTGGGTCTTATTCAGTATATGTTGACTGTTGGGTCATATTTAGTATTATGGCAAACCGTTGGTTCATATTCAATATATGTTGACCATTGGGTAATATTCAGCATGGCGACCCGTTGGGTCATATTGAGCTTAGCCTTAATTTATATATGAATATTACGTGTGAATAATTCCGAACTCAGAATAGTTTAGTAATAAACTTAGTCTCAGTCAATCATGTGTGGAATAAGAGTGCTTTAAGCACATTAATCAGTCCCGAGTGGGGATAAATGCTTTATGCTCTCAGTCAGGCGCACTCAATCAGTTATGCACTCAGCCAGTATGTGCTTTACGCACTCAGCCAGTATGTGCTTTACGCACTCAAGGCCATAAAGCTATTACGCACGGATCAAGCCCAAGCGATGTGCTTTACGCAATCACCAGTATGTTCTTATGCGCTCAGTATAGTGCTTAGTACTCCAGCTATTGTTATTATATGTACTCAGCCAGTATATTGTCATATGCACTCAATGTAGTCAATTAGTATTGTGCTTTATGTAGCTCATGCACCCAATCAATATCATGCTTATGTTCACGCAGTCGAAATAGTACGATATGTACTTATTTAGTATCATGTTTTATGCATACATAACTTTAATATCAGTTAGACTGCTAGTATGAATTCAGCTTTACAAAAAAGTACTGTATGTAGCTTTCATACAGTTAATGATTACTGGATTATTATTAGTTAGAAATCAGTTCATAGATAGCTTTATTACTCAGTCAGTAGCCAATTCATAAATAGCTTAGAGGAATGTGCTATAAACACTTAACTAGAATGGATACTTACGAATTCACATCCAGTAATAAGTTAGAACCAGTTAGACTGCAAATATATGCTTGCAGCCATGTATCAAAGTCTCTCAGGATGGGCACAGGACTTATGCAGAAAACATCATGACGATGTTCAGCTAATATTTTAGTTTATGATTCAGAACAGTTTCTGTTATCTCACTAAGTCGCAATGACTAACTGTTCTCAGTTTCATGTTTTGCAGGTTTGTAAGATGAGATCATGCTATGTGCTAGATGGGGCGTAATGGGTTAAAATTGTGTAGCTCGTGGGTTAGGTAACAAGCTTCTCATTTCCATCATTTGTTATCAGTTTGGAATGCCCCAAAGCAAGTCAATATCAATAACAAGTTTTTATAGTACAAGCCATGTACTTTTCATAGTTATGATTTTTTAAGGGGTGTTTGGAATAAGCCCGTTTACATGCAAAAGTTACACTTCCGCTTATTTTAATAACGTATACAGATTCATACATGTTATATGTTCAAAATGAAGTAAGTTTTCACAAGTTCACGTTTAAAAGAATAAAAAAAATCTGGGTGTTTCAAGTTGGTATCAAAGCTACAATGGTTTGAGAGATTTAAGTATCCACCATTAGTAGGGGATGCTTAGACTTAAACCGATTGCTCCATATTAAATATGAAAGTTAGGGCATCGCACTTTATATGTTTTATATGAGTACATGGGATAAAATTATGATTATCCGATTGTAGCATTGGCTCATGTTTATCAGCTAAGTAGTTTATGTTTTGCGATGCATATATGTTCATGTGATTAGTTGTATATACATAATCATGTGAATCATGTATATTCATGTAATGCATAGCATGTTTTCAGATTTCAGATAAGGATTTAGATTATGAATCAGATTTAGATCGTGAATCAGATATCCACGATATAGAAAGCATATAGAATTTCCATGCATTATCAGTGTAGTCAGCATTCAGAACGAATTATGTGCAGTAGATGATACGTTTTAGTTCAGTGACTTGGGGTAGATTTTGATAACGATGAACTCATGATTATATAGTGTGACTATTATGACGCCTGATCAACGTTATAATATTCACATGATATGGCATGAAGTTATCGAGATCATAAGATATCTCAGGGAGTTTACACATGTGTTAAATGTTTATATGTTGCATTATAATTATGATTTTATATTGTTCTGAATTAATAATGATATGTTCAGAATTGAATTAGTATTCAGGAGTATTATGATATAGAAATGAATCGAAATCATGTTTAGCAAATTAGAATGCCTTTAAAGTAGTAATGCATGATTAAAAGTGCCATGAACTATGCTCGGTAGCGAATTAGAATGAATCAGAGCTAGTTATAACGTATATCATGTCATGACCAGTAGCGAAATAGTAGCCCAGTAAGCGAAACAGAGTTAGAATGCACAAGGCTAAGTGCATTATTAGACTATGCTCATTATCCTCGTATATGATAGAAATCAGAAATCATGTGTAGTACATGTATAGATCATGGAGTCACATAGACAGAAATAATGCAACATGAATCTTGATTTGATCCCAGAATATTCAGTAAACAAAAATTATCATTTAAAAAGTGCAGAATGTCATAATCAGACTTAGCATTCATAGTATGCTATAATCAGCAGCCAAAGCATAGAAAGCCCATGGCAAGCCCATGGAAAGCCCGATTTATCCTTTGTATAAAAGCCCTCTCCACACATGGAGAGGCTGTTGGTTGAATCATTTTACACACATAACATAGTGTGTTTTTCATATGTTTCTCCCTTCCATCTCTCTCTCTCTAACTTTCTCTCTCTAGTTCATATTTGTGTGAAATCTTGGAACCTACAAACTCAAATTCAGGGTTCAAAAAAGTAGCATCATAATAGCATAGTAGAATTAGTAAGCAAATCAGATATGGTCCTTAGAATATGGACGATTTATGAATAGATAGACAGATCTAGCACTTACTAGCAGAAATAGAAAGGTTAATGAACCTACCGAAATAGATAATAGTTTAGAATGCCTTATAATTATAAGGATAATAACAGATAGATTACATGAAATGAGTTTTCAGAATTTTAGAATTTTGACTCATAATGAGCTAGACGCCTGTAAGTTAGAAAGCATAGTGCTTGTTCATATTAGAATAGAAATAAATGTGTATGCCATGAATAAGATAACATTATGGTAAAGAAATGCTTTATTAACATTAGGATTGTGCATGTAGTAATGTTTGAAGTTTTAGATTCAGACATACTAAGCAGAGTACCTAGTATGTGCGAAGATTTTTGGCAAAGCTGAAATAAGAAGATAAAAACTACGTCCTAAGTGGGGAGACTTAATACCCAAACGTAATCAAGCCAGATAGTCAACCGAGTTAGGTTTGTGAGACACGAATCGGAATAATGGGGGAGATTTGTTAACAAAAATTAGGTTTTAGGTATTTTATTACCAGAATGCCATTGCGTAATTTTGCAAGACTTTATCGTTTGAATGTTTTCGAGATTGGTTGTCCAAATATAATTATAAATTAGTTAAATGGTCTCTTATAAAGCTCATTATGTGGCTAAGTATTAAAGAAAGAATTGGAGAGTCCATTCTTGAACTTTTTAAAATACCACAAGTGTAAAGTTATTAGAGGTAAAATTACGTGAATGCCCTTGCGTCTGATAAACTCATAAATTAGAAATTTTCACAAAAAAACAGTTATGGCGTGTAGTTGGAAGTTTTGTTTATCAGGGAGAAAATAGTGAAAGACGCTAGAAAACTCTAAAAATGAAGAAATCACAATTATGATGATTCAAGATAGTTCTTGAGATGTTCGGTGCTAGATATATGTTGTTTAATTTTAATAAGCTCTTCTAATACTCCTTCCATCAAAGTTAGATTTAATTTAAGTTAACTATTTCTGTTCATGTTAGAATTTTTGTGGCTTATAAGTTAAAAAGTATGTTTTAATAAAGATTTTAATCTTGTTTGCCATGTTAAGTACATTGTTTATGATATTGGATGTTAAGTTGTTTATAGATTAGAGATAATGATTAAATTCAGAATTAATATGTTGTGGCAAGTGGTTTATGTTAGAAGAATTACATTAATTCATCGTTTTTTGTGAAGTTTATGTTTTGTGATGATTAAAAAGGTGAGTTTGGTCTCTTATTTTTTATTCTTAATCTTCTTGTTCTTCTTTTCTCTTTTTTCTCTTTTTTTTATCTCTTTCTTCTTCTTTGTTCTTTTTCTTGCTTATTTTTTAGTCTGTAACCTTTTACTATGTCTTTTCTCTCTTTTCAACTCTCTTCTACTTTCTTTCTCATTCTTTTTTTCTTCTCTTTCCTTTCTTCTTTATTCTTCTTCTTCCTTTTTTTTTCCTTTATCTTTTACTGGGCAAAATAATGATAAACTTTGAATGAAATGCTATAGAGTTTGGAAATGTTGTAACATGTTTTTACAAGCTGAGATATAATTTTGGAAAGGTTTGGATTAGTTTAGTATGAGTTTTGGGTCATTTTGGTGAAGTTCCAATTTTAGTGACAGCATAGTTGTGAGAATTTTATGCCAACTTGAAGTCGTAGAGAAAATAAACCGTTTTATTGGATTGACTTGAGGTCGGACCAAATTTTATCCCTTTGTCGTCTACTTTCTATTTCAATAGTTTACTATGGTACAAGTTTTAAGTGGTTAATTGCAAATTTACCAGCAGACTGTCCAGGAAAACACAGATTTTGTATTTTCATCAAACGATAAGAAAAAGGATGTAAAATTTATGTGTATGTGTTCTCTAGCAAGTCTAATGACTGTAGAACGATATGTTTATGTGTTTAGGGGATCTTGGAAGTCCAAGAATACCCGAGGAATGCCTAAGCCAATCGAGGTGAGTAACGAATTTTTAGTTAACATGTTTAGTAGATTAAACGTGTTTAATATATATATATATGCCTTATCATATCTCAAGTAATATTTAAGTCAAGTATTCACGTGACCTTAGTGGTCAAATATGCAAGTCAAATATCATGTTGACCCATGTTATCATATTTAGTATATGCTTACTCGTTGGGTCATATTTAGTATTATGGCGACCCGCTGGGTCATATTCAGTATATATTGACCCGTTGGGTCTTATTTAGTATCATGACGAACCGTTGGTTCATATTCAGTATATGTTGACCGTTGGGTCATATTTAGTATTGTGGCGACCCATTGATTCATATTCAGTATATGTTGACCGTTGGGTCATATTTAGTATTATGGCGACCGTTGGGTCATATTTAGTATCATGACGCACCGTTGGGTCATATTTAGTATATATTGACCTGTTGGGTCATATTTAGTATCATGACGAACCGTTGGTTCATATTTAGTATATGTTGACCCGTTGGGTCATATTTAGTATTATGGCGACCCGTTGGGTCATATTCAGTATATGTTGACCGTTGGGTCATATTTAGTATTATGGTGACCTGTTGGGTCATATTCAGTATATGTTGACCGTTGGGTCATATTTAGTATTATAGCGACCCCTTGGGTCATATTCAGTGTATGTTGACCGTTGGGTCATATTTAGTATTATGGCGACCGTTGGGTCATATTTAGTATTATGGCGACCGTTGGGTCATATTCAGCTCAGCATTAATTTATATATGAATATTACGTGTGAAGATGAGACCAAGCTATGTGTTAGTTGGGGCGTAATGGGTTAAAATGGTGCAGCTCGTGGGTTAGGTAACAAGCTTCTCATTTCCATCATTTGTTATCAGTTTGGAATGCCCCAGAGCAAGACATTATCAGTAACAAGTTTTTATAGTAAAAATCGTGTACTTTCATAGTTACAATTTTAAAGGGACGTTTGAAATAAGCCCGTTTACATGTGAAAGTTACGCTTCCGCTTATTTTATTAACGTATACAGATTTTTAGACATATTATATATTATAAATGAAATGAGTTTAAAAAAAATATGGACGTTTCAGAATGCCTGTTGAAATTAGTCATCCAAACAGCCCTTGATGAGAGTAGAAAACAATTGTGACCACGAGTTTCTAACAGCGGCTTCGCACCAGGTTATAGAAATGTTCATGTTGGACACTATGTAGGTACTACTTTAAAAAATATAGAATGTTCCTATTGACAGCTTTCAACATGCTAATGTTTTGGTGCTATCTTTAGAGGACTTTGAAATCAAGTACAATATGGAAAATATTAGGCAAGGGCCTAGAGGAATGGTGTGCTTATGCAAGAAATATTCAAGGATGCAAATAATCAAATATTAACGAATACTGATAGCTTATGTATTCAAGATTTTTTTTTAGAATGGCAACTATTATAAAACCAACTAGCAAGAAGCTAGAAAAAGAATTACAAAGAGATCAAATAGGGGTGTTGCAACCAACTATCCCAACTAAAAGTACAATTACATCTAGAAAGGCACCAAGTGAAAGAGCGTGAAACAATATCGTCAAAAATAACATCTTTACGAGGGGCTTTTGACGAGTAGAGCAACTGATTACGAAACATCCATACACTCCACCAAGTTATATAAAGAACTCCTTCCAGCAAATTTTTAACTTTAGAGCTTAATCTGATAGAATTGAACCAGTTAAGCCAATCAGCATATGAACCAAGGGGCGTCCATGATAGATTCCACCAGCGGCATACGAGCCTGACGATATCCGTAGCCAATCTGCAACTGAAAAACAAGTGCGAGGAATCTTCCTGAGCAGAGGAGCAAAGCGACATAAAATATCAGAAACTAGGACACCACGATGTTGTAAATTGGATCGAGTAGGCAACCGATCCAGGAAAACCTTCCAAGCAAAAACAATTATTTTTATTGGAACATATTTAACCCATCGAGTAGCAGTAGGGGATTTCGGCAAGAAACATTCATCAAGAAGAATGCGAACATCTTTGACCCGAAAAACACATTTCCCATTTAAATCTCACACCCATCTATCCTCCATATTAGACAACAATGTCCCTTCAATATACGTTTGAAGAAGAGCTCATTGAGAATATTCAACCCCTCCTCTAACAGAACGACGAAGAGAAGAGGTAACCGAGATTTGCAGTTTATCAGCCACCGTACAATCTTTATTAATCTCCAAAGCATAAATTCGTGGAAACATAACACGAAGTTGAGTGTCACCAATCCAAACTTCATTCCAAAATTGCGTGCGCAAACCATTACCCACACGAATATGACAGTGAGAAATCAGGTCCACACCACGATCTTTAAGCATATGCACCTCCCGAATAATGGATTTCCAAGTCGAGTAACGAAACGGAGATAATTTATATAATGAGGAGCCATGCATAGACATGATGAGACGACACCACAATGAATTATCCCGTGATATGAATCTCCAAACCCATTTGAAAAGGAGCGCCCTATTTAAAGCATAAAAACTTGAGACACCTAAACCTCCATACTTCTTGGACGCAAGAACCTTGGCCCATTTGATCCACACTATTTTCCTCTCGTCGCATTGAACACCATTGAAAAAATTTCTACGTATGGACTCCATCGTTTGTAACACCGACTTAGGAACCTTATAGATGGACATATTATAAATAGGTGTCGACCCAAGAACCGACTTTAAAAGAGTAAGCCTTCCTCCAACAGATAAAGTTTTAAGTTTCCAATTAGATAGACGAGCCTTAAGTTTACCAATCGTATCGTCCCATGCCTGAAGAGTCGAGCTATTACCTCCAACCATCACCCCTAAGTATTTAAAAGGGGTTTTCATAGTCGAACAACCAAAATATAAAGCTGCAGCATTAACATCCTCACTTCGAATCCCGACTCCAAGAAGGTGACTTTTCTTAAGATTGATCGAGAGGCCGGACAACAAAGAAAAACAATGAAGAATGTGAGTAATACCAGATAGATTAGCAATAGACCACTCACCAATAAAGACCGCATCATCCGCATAAAAAAGATGGGAAATATTAAGAGACGAACCAATTTTGATGCCCTTAAAAATCCCCGCCTCGATGGCCCTAGATAACGAAAGATGAAGAGACTCCATAATTAAGATAAAAAGGTATGGGGCCAAAGGATCTCCTTGCTTCAACCCACAATGAAATTGGAATTCGGACGTTGGACTACCATTAAGGAGGACCGAAGTCATACCAGAGTGTAAACAACCCCGAATCCACGAACACCATTTAGAACCGAAACCAAAAGCTCTAAGCACATCTTCTAAAAAATCCCACCTTATCGAATCATAAGCCTTGGCAAAATCAACTTTAAACACCATGGCTTGTTGTTTCTTATGCTTGCACCAAGAAAGTAATTCGTTTATGATAAACGGGCCATCAAGAATTTGCCTATTAGGAAGAAACGCCGTTTGAACATCCGATATAAGACCAGAGATGATCGACGAAAGTCGAGTGGCTAATATTTTGGTGACAACCTTGTAAAGACTCCCGATCAAGCTAATTGGACGATAATCATTTACGAACTTAGGATCATGGTTTTTCGGAATGAGAGCAATGAAAGAGGAGTTACATCCTCTAGAAAATGAACTATGATTGAAAAACCATTCCACAACAGCACACAAATCAGATCCTAAAATGTCCCAGAACTTTCAAAAAAACTCAAAAGTGAACCCGTCTGGTCCAGAAGATTTATTCTCTCCACATCCCCACACAGCATTACGCACTTCATCTCTGGAGATCGGACTCTCCAACATGTCTGTAACAATCCGTATTTTTGATCAATGAACGACGTCATTAAATTCACTATTTATTTTTTTTTCTCTCGTGCGTGTTTACTTTAATTCTCATCACATAATTAAATCGCGTAAGCTAAAATTTTTCACTTAACAAATAAAACAAGAGAAATATGAT